>NCKU01000036.1:72265-83248 GCA_003675995.1 Dinothrombium tinctorium | reverse complement strand
CACAACCGCCAGCGACAAACAATAGCGAAACGATCGAGCGAGTGCTTCGAGTAGATGCAAATGTGCGACCGGCGTCGGATAGCGGATAGCGTGCATCGCTGAGCAGAGAGATTGAAGGCATGTAAACGCGCACAGATGAATGAATGAGGCGCAGATAGAGGAGCGGAATGCATCATTTGCGGTAATTTAATCGGGTGCCGAACGCTAATATTTGAATTTATTGAATGGCGAAACGGCTTGAAGAGAAAGAAGAAAAATGCTGCTCATTGAATGCACGTTCGCTTCTTGTTCTCGATGAGAGAATCGAAAGAAGTGGTGGAAATGAGAAGGAAGAGCAGCGAAAGCGCGAGAAGATGCAAATTCAACATGAAGCAGGGATTTGAGGATGGATCAATTTATTTGCGGACAGACGTTCACAACTGACTCTGCATTAACACATTGTCTGAATCTTAAATATATTAATCAAATGCAAATAAATGATGGAATGAGCGGAGGAAGGCGCGCAGCGAGCGAATTGAAGAAGATAATAAAGCGTGAATATTGAGAATATATTATGATTTGGCTCGAGTATGAATAAATTTCGCAGCGAGCAACTGCGAGGAGCCGGTGAGAACGCCGAATATTAACTACGCATTTAAGCAGCGCGAGAAATATGAACGCGTTCGCTTGCTTCGATTCACAATCGCACACATAAATTGGATCAAATGAGGACGATTGCCGCCGCTGCTGCGTGTGATTGATCGCTCGTTAATTTCTGCTGCGGAGAGAGAGACCGCGCTCGATGCTGTGTACATGCGGCAACTCTTGCGATCGCTCCGCGAGTCCAGAATTTCGCTACACGTCATGGGACGCACGTAGAGGCGGTGGAGGTCAGCGGAATGTTGTCGAACATTGGCGATTATATGCGAGATGACAAGAAGCAAGACATATGGCGTTTTTAATAGAAAACTACACACAGGCGACGGATGAAGAACACGATCAGCAGCGCGGCAAGCAAATGATGTATTGTGACACACAAATTGAATAATCTTCGCTGCACGCTTTGTTCAAATTCGCCGCTCTTTCTGCAGCTCGTGTCGAGCTGGACACAAACTCATTTCTTGCAGACACTCTCGCACACCATTCGCACTGCATAGAAGCTGAATGCATGTAAAGTGAGAGCGCGATACGAGAAAAACTCTTTTTTATGGGCTAGTAATGAGAAAGCTGCTGTTATATTACCAGAGTAATATTGCTGATGGCTTACTGATGGTGTTGTTGTTAAGATTGAGAAGCACTTAGTATTAACTGTAGACTAATGCTGCTGCTGTGTGTGTGTGTGTGTGCGTGGTGTTCGCGTTCGTTTTCGCTTTCGAAAATGTAAAGATTGCTTACGGTTTACTTTCAATAAACAACTATTGATTTCCGTTAACTACAAGCCGTCGTCGTATTTATAATTTTTGACAAGTTAATTTCATTGAAAGCTTTCGCCGAAAAATAAAAAAGAAGAGAGAAAGAGAGAGAGAGAGAGAGAGAGAGCAGCGCGAAAGATGCGGAGGAGAAGAAATCGGAGCGACAAGAAAAAGCGAAACAATGTGATTTATTTCGCTGCTCTCTCCATGCTCTTTGCATAATTATCGTCACAAGACGAGCAACAAAATCGAACTGAGAAGGCGAGAAAAGTGCACAGCTTACACTCTCCGCTCTGCACCAGCCAGCGATCGAGCGAAGCGACCGAATGGACACGAGAAGACTCTCGCTATCTTTTCACGGCTGTAAGCAGCAGAATATTTCGCTCACGTTTCACATGACATTTGCTCAATTTGACACTTGCTAAACATATGCTCGCAACAAACAACAGCAGCGTCTTATCCATCAAATAATAAGAGTCGGCAGTGGAGCGAACTCGACGAAGCTGGTTGCGAGGGCGAAAAATGCTCTCGCGATAGCTGCTGATGCGAGCGCGGATTAGCGTCAGTTGATACGCTCGCATACACAAAACACACTCACAAAGCAGAAGAGATGAAACGTAACTGCATTCGTACCTCTCGTCTCAGCTGCCTTCTCGTATAAAAATGGGTGCTGTTCACTCTCTAATCGTCACATTGGTGACACTTGATGCATTCCAGGATCATACATGCCGCCGGACGAGGAGCCGTCGGAAGAATAGCCGTGCCTCTGCAAATACAACAAGAAGCGAGTGATTAAAATTGCCCATCGAGAGCAATCTCTATCTTCTCTCTGGTCTCTGTCTCTATCTTTCTCTGCTGTCCGTTGCTCGCTCTTAATTGGTCTGCACGCCATCAGCACTCCGACAACGGCCTCATCTGCTTCGAACAACGCTTTGGCGACAATGCATAATGACGGCGATTTAGCGATGCACGTTCGGTGCGCTAATGCCGTCAATTGGCAGCAGCGCACTGCTTTTTTTCGCTCACTATATACTCGCTACTCTCTCTGTGTGTGTGTGCGTTTATGTCTAAGTTAACGAGAAGAGAAAGCAGCTACGAGTGGACGACAAGAGGACACTGCGATTAAATGTGATTAAAGGAAGCGAAGCGAGAGAAAAACAAAGTGAATTGAAGGAAGAAAACACATCGAAAGACAGCGCTTTTCAGGCCGATCCCTACTGGGAATCGAGTTATTGCTCTCGATTCGAGCAAAACAACGGCGGCTGTATATAATCGAGCGGCACATAGCCACTGAATTAAACAAAAGTGATGGAAGAAGCAAGAACAGGCATGCAATTGAACATTTGAGCAAGAGGCTGCGTGCTCCAGCTCGTTTGCTTTGTTTTGTTGTTTGCAAATTTACTGGTACACTCACCTGTCCGTAATCGCCACCGTTCATAGACCAGCCATCTTGGCTCGTGGCGCTACCAGGAGGTGGCGGAGGACTCATCATATTCCCGGAGGCGTATGGCGATGCACCGGCTGCAGAAAAGGAAACCGAAACCAACTATAAATAACCGGGCGAAAGGTAGTGAACAGCAGCGAGGCAAACAAAAAACTAATCTAGTAAATGAAGAGCATAACGCAAACATGAAACGCGTATAAAAATTCATAGCGGAATTTTTTTTTGCTCGCTCTCACTTTCCTAAAAAAATTCGAGGTGTGCATTTTTAACGTTCGCAACCAACAACAACAACAACAACAACACAGCTTTTCTTGCTTGCCAATTTCGCTGGTTTTATGCTCACCAGATTTTTATCGTTTATACTTATATAAAAATTATTTTTGCTTTTCTGACCTCAATATATTTAATAATCGCACGCTTGGTTCGCCCTTTCGCCAGACTAACTTTTCTTATGCGAGGCGCACCCAAAAAAAAACTTATTTTCGGATTACTTTTCTCAGAATAACTTTTTCTTCCGTTAAATTCCAAAAAGACGAGAGCCGAAAAAGACGAAAGCGTTGATGCTGCTGCTGCTGTTGCAGCTTCTTTTCTGCTCTCTCTGTTCACAACTAACATTTTTTTGCTTCTTATGCAATTGCTAAAAGTGCGTTACTTACGGTGCACTTAATGCACATATATATACACCACTTTACGCTTTTTTTCACTTCTTGCTCTCTCTACTCGCGTCTGTTTCGCGATGCAATACAAGCGAAAACGAAAAAAGTGAGCGCAAATAAAAATAAGCGAGCAAAAGTAAAAGAGAGCAGAGCGAGAGAGAAAAAAACCGGCGACCACATTTGCCGCAATGAAACGCTTGCATTGCGGTTTTCAAAAAACACTCAACCGATTTTTGCATCGCTTTTTCTCTCTATCTTAAGCGGCGTGTAACCGCATTCGAGCCTGTAAAGCGAGCTTCGCATCTATACGTCGAGCCTGAAAGTGCACCTTCCCGCAACGCAAGTCGACCGTGCATCAACTTTTAACTGCAGCCGCGCTCGCTCGTCGAAACGCTGGGCATCGCGAGGAATGTAAAGCGAGAAAATTGTTTTGTTTTCGCTCGCCGGCGAATGAAAACAACGCGAATGACCATTTTTCAAGCACACTTTAAATTTTTTTTTCGCGAGAAATCAGTTTGGCTGACGATACGATTGGCGATATGAAGATTGATTTTATAAAACGCGACGAAATATCAGTGAATTGAGTTTCATTATTTAAAAGCGCGCGCCTCTGTGTTTCGAGAGGAGGGAGCGAAGCCAAAATTCGAGATATTAGAATGAAAGCTCGGCGAACGCCAGTTTATTTTCGACTCAAGTAAGGGGACTGCGTTTACTCGCTCGCTGTGCACTGCATTAAAGTAAAGCTATGCGTGTATTTGGTGCATTGTAAGTGAAAAGCGAGCGAGCGAGTGTTGTATGCGTTTGAATCGCTGTAATAGCATTGCGATACACTATTACTTATAGTGCAAACTGTAATATCTAAAAAGCAGAGGCCCATCTAAAGTGTCAAAAGGTTTGATGTATTAATACGAGTCCATTTCTCTAAATGTCAATGAAACGAGATAAATGAGGATAAAAGAGAATATGTGCACTATTACTGAACGAGTTACTCGCGATGTTATGTGAGCGACTGCACTCATTTCGCAAAGTAGTTTATACTATGCATCGAGCGTCGTATCGCCGCTGTCTCTGCGTTTCTCGCTCATAGATATGCGTTCGCCAAGCTTATTGTGATGCAGTGCTGCGGAGACACGCAAAAAGCACTCGCAATTTGGGCGAAAATAGTCGCATTATGACAAGCAGAAGAGGTAATTGAATGGAGGAGTAGCGCGTGGTGACGCGAGCAGTTGGCGCGTGTGAATGGAGGATGCAGTGCGTGTGAGGATGCAGCACGGTGTTTCACGGCGCTTGTAAATTTGATTGCAGCCGTGTAAAAGTGGAGAAGTGAAGTAAGCCTCGTTATCGCACTCTTTACACACTTGTAACGGTAAACAGAGGCAAAGAAAAGCGGCGAACGTGTAATGATTGCGAAAAGTGAATATTTAGGAGGCAGATTTGGAGGAGGATAGTAATTTGTTGGTTAACTTGCTTGGTTCGCGAAAATTATTTGCTCTTTTAACTGTTGATAGCGGCAAAATGCTTCTTCTTGCCGCTAAAATCCATCGAATGAGTCTAAACACATAAAGCGAGCTTTGCTGCGCTTTATCTTTCGCATCCAGACTCAGTCCAAATTGCACAGCAATGCGAGCTTAAGTCTACGATGTGTTAGTTTTGTCGCAAAGCACATCGCACATCTCTCGCTCTCACTCATTCTCACTCGCGCTCTCTTTCCAGCTTTTAATCGAAGTGCGGATTAAGCGTCGGGCAGCGAGCATTCGATGAGCGCAATAACGCGTCGCATCGCGTCTCTCGCCTAATTTATTGCCGACGAGAAGATGCCGATGAATGCGGCTTATGCGAGTGCAAGCATACAGCACGTACGCACACGAAGCGAGTAATTGAATTTGCATTCGCCGTTCGACACTGTGCGCGCTTTTACGCCTAAAGTGCAATTTTCGCGAGGAGAAAGAGAAGAGAAGAAGAAAAGAGAGCGACGGTGTAGGCGAGTAGATGAGAAGAAAAAAAAACTGAGAAAAGAAGAATTGAAATGGCAGCGAACTGTCTGTCAAAAAAGAGGACAGAGAATAATAATTGATTGACGGGGTCTTGATCTTGGAATACTATTAACTGCATTATACGAGCAAAAAGATAAAAGTAAAAGCAAATCCATGTGACATTCAAACGAAAGTGATCAATAATTTGGTGAGCAGCGATGCACTGCATCGCTGTTATCTCAGTGTATCAGTGTATCGCTGTATATACTCTCCACTCTAATTTATTAAACGAATATCAACTAAACTCGCGGCGCGTGTAATTACACTTACCTGCTTTCTTCGCTGCGTAGAGGTTCGCTTCTTCTTGGGCCTTGCCAATGTTCTTCTTATACCTTATCCTCTTATTCCCAAACCAATTGGAAACCTAAACGCCGAGGCGCCAGATTAGCTACTATCCCATCTCATCATTTTTTCTACGCGCTCGCAGCTTCACTTTGCCATTCTCTACTCACCTGAGAAACGGTGATACCGCATTTCCTCGCTAACTCTTCTTTTGCTTCTTCACTCGGGTATGGATTACTGAGATGCGAATAGAAATACTCGTTTAAAATTTCGGTCGCCTGCTTACTGAAATTTCGCCTTTTTCGCCTGTTCGAAAGAAAGTCAGCGTCAATTGCAAAGCATAAGCAAATGAGCACAATGGAAAAAACGTTTGCTGCAAGATTGTGGCAATTCTGGTTGTTGCTGCTCTGCTCTGTTTAGCTTTCATTTTTGCTCGGTTCGTTTCAGTAGAAGCGAAATTGTAATTCTAGCGCTCAGTTTTCAACAGCGACGAACCTCTTGAAGAAGCAGCGAAAAAAGCTCAATTCGAAAAAATTGGAATCCCATTGTTTTCACTCTTTTTTTATTTTACGAAATTGCTTTTACTTAAACTCATTCTTCTTCAAACTCCAATAACGTTTCGCGATCTTAGTCTGCAATCGTGCAATTTCATTTCACTTTTTCTCGCTATGCTCTTCGCTGACCACAAAACGTAATCACGAGCGATTTGTGCGTTCGAGCTAGAAGAGCTTTCAAAATCGTGGAAAGAAGCGAAAAGTAAGGTAGGCGCGCGTTTTTTGAAATAAGGACAAGCGAAAACGTCGCACTAGAAAAAACAATTCATTTAACACTCGTAGTGAACACTGTTTAATCACGAGCGAAGTGTGAAACACGAGTGAAAACGGAGCGTTTAAACGCCGCTGCCGGGTGGTCTCTTGCAAACATTTTTTTCACGCGCTAATTCAGATGGAAGCTCTAAGGCGCGCACTCACCTTGCATCCAAAAACCTAGATCTGAGAATCATCACTGCTTCACATGTGCTTTGTTTGAGCTGGACTTGAATTGAATTAAACTTTTTATGAATAATTTGAACCATCCGTTCGATTTCTTTCGGAGTAATTGGTCTCGTCCTACTCTGTTCCCGCAACAAGTTCATCACATGTGTCGTGAATTCGTTGCAAGCCTGCGAGAGACAAAAGAAGAAGTGGTGAAAGTGAGAAGAGCGAGAAGGCGAAGAAAACAAATTCGATTATAATTTATCGAGCCTCGATTCTGTCAACTATTTGACAGTGAACGCGTAAACATTACTTTGATAACTTAATGGCTTTCACAACGCGCAGCGATCGAACCGTCGCGAGTTGCATCCGAGTGCATATAAAACCAAATTCGCTCTCTTTATCTTCTAGTTAGGCAAACACACACACACACTCCACATATACATACGCACATTACCGATTTATTACGTTTCGCGGCCATAAAAGCAAATGTGGTTCCATTGAAATTTCATAAAATCTCGGCTCACATTTTAATGCGGATGCAAAGCAGGAGCGAAGCGAAGATTGAGCGCAAGAAGAAAAGTTTGCATTTGCATTTTTTTCTTTCGCTGCTCGCCGAACACGAGCCTCGATCGCGTAACGACCGTTGGTTGGCGAGAAGCGAAAGAAGCAGCAGCAAAGAGTTGAGCCGAGGCGTCGATTATTGGAAGAAGAGTAAAATTTTATACCGCACTTTGGGCTTTAAGGATTGAGCGCAATCATAAAAAAAGCTCGAGCGCAGCGTATGTACACAGTGCGAGATAGAGAGAGAGAGAGTACGACAATATGCACAAGAGAGTCATTGCTTGACGAATGGCCCATAAAACGCATTATACACATTTAGTTTTAACATCTTCCAAGCTTTATGGCAGTGAAGCTGACATTTTTAAAACCGTCGCCAACACTCGCTTTGTATACATAAAGTTAACCACAGGCAAGCAATAAACACACGCACACACAGAGCGAGCGAGACGCTTATTTATGTTAAATATTAAGGGCGCACATAAAATTTTCGCCCAAACAATGCCTGTTAAACACATTTCCGCAAATCTTTAAATTGTCAAACGCTAACTCGGCGAGAGAAGAAAAAAACCGCGCCTCAGTTTGCGCACGCCTCGCACGAGGTGTCGACACTGGCTTTGTGTAAACTTTTTTTTGCACGCGATTGTAAACACACTCGCTGTCGACTCGAGAAAAGTGTTCAAAACTTTTTTGCATCAACGTATTTCGTGCGTGTGTTATCAAACGTTCAATTCTATTTCGCATTCACTTTCATTTCAGCTCGCATATGCACGCTCGCAGCGTATCTTTCACTGTTCTCGCCGCTATTCGCGGTCACAATTAAAATCGAGAGAAAAGAGGCGAAGTTTGAAAATACAATTTCCGAAACTGTCAAACATGTAAAACATTGCGTTTTCATTTCGCGCAAAACTTTGTGTGTATATGTGTGTGATGTTGTTCAATTTCCAATGGGATTTGCGCGAAAAATATTTTTCAGAGTTTTGCGGCTGAGGCTAAAAGTAATGTTACGCCACTTACATTCTGTTTAATCACAAACTTATTTCTGCGGATGCATCAAAATTGAATATTAAACCTATTTTCGGAGCGGAGAGAGAAGAGAAAAGTTGGTTGCGAGCAACTGCTTGCCGATTCCGCTATGCAAGGCACACTACAGTAGACATTGGTTACATATGAAATTCATCTTTTATATAAAACATTAATAATAAATAACGAAAGCAAGCATTTCTTGTGCACACATATGTAGAGAGTGAGTGAGAGCGGGCAAACGTTCGCCTTAATTTCGCATTCACCGTAAAAATGTATTCGATAATCCTATAAGAAGTGGAGTGATACAGTGCATTTGCAGCAGTGCAAGAAGCGTAGTTATTTCGCGCTAAGAAACGCAAAGGTAACCTCAGTTGAGGCTAATGTCTCTGTTGTGATGCGTTAATTACACTAAAATGGACTTCATCCAGATTTCGAGTAACTCATAACGAAGCTCATCAATCATAGAAGATGCATACGAGTGCGAACGACGATGACACGGTTCGCTCTCGGCTCTGTACTCATCTCGCTCTCACTCGCTCAATGTGCATATTTATTATCCATTTCTTAAGCTCCGCTTTCGCTCGCACTTGCACCAGCGTTCTTTTGCAGCGAGTAGCGTTTTGAGTGGTCAAAACACGCGTTGCTCTGGATGCTCTCTGCTCGCCGTCGGTTTCTCTGTTTTCTAACGAAAGTAAATGAAAATGCCACGTTTTCAATTTTTTTGCTGTTCGATGTTTTTAATGTTTGCGTTTCTCAGCATCTGTTCACTTTCGACTTGAGCTGGCTGTTTATGCTGGTGAAAAACACAAAACAAGCATCGCACAGAGCAGAGAACATAGAGGCAGAGCGTCGAAGATAGTAGCATTGTTTTGTAAGCTCACAACAGCAGCGTTATTAAACTTTTTTTTCGTAGTAAAAATAGTGCGAGCGAGAGAACTGGTGATGGTGTGCACTTTGCACAACCAGGTTCTGGTTGCGAGCGTGGAGCGAGAGGGAGAGCAGCGGCAAAGGAGCGCCTTTCGCCAGAGTTTGCCTGGGCTTTGCCCCGAGATGCATCGATGGACAGGCGATGGATTGATGCGCTATTTTTTTCCTTGTAATTTGCATCTCATTAAACCGGACTTGGATTAAGTTCTTCTTCTCATCACGAAATGCAAGCTAAAATATGACAGAAAATGGTTTGCAGGAGAGGCTGATAAGCACATTTAAAATTAGCTCTGCTCGCTCTCTCCGCTCATTTCTTTGTTCTTTGTTTCAACTCTTGACGAAGGAGAGAAAGAGAGAGAGAGAGAGAGAGAGAAAGAGCAGAAAAAAAGCGCTGCAATGCCATTAAAGACGCTTGACATGCAATTTACCTTTCTCAGCAAAATTAATTAACCGTCTTTAAATTCATTGAGCGGCGGCGAAAGTAAATTAAATACGCTCACTGCGATCTCTGTGCAGATTGTTTCGCCGATTTCCACGCAGAAAAGCGAATTAAATAAATAAAATAAAATAAAACAAAAGTAAAATAAGAGCAGAAGCGGAGCCGAGCCACGGGCAGTTACTTTATTATTTATCCGTAATCCGTTCGTTTTGTCGCCGCAAAACAGCGAACATCGCCATTATTATTTCAATGCTTTTCAAAAAATAATTGAAACGCATTGAAAATTAAACACAGTGATCGATTCAAATTATACATTCACCATCATTCAAACTATAATTACTTCGCCAGCTCTCTGTAATCAATTCTTGCAAATGATCAACTTTTTTTCGCTTCACTTTTGACTCGCTAACTTTTTTCTTCTTCTTCCTCGTGATTAGTGTGTAAATCTAATTATTTTTAAGTTAATTACTGACCAAATAAATGAATAAACAATTCAATTGTTGTTTTTTGTTGTTGTTGTTGCTGCTGCTGCTACTGCTGCAGTTGTTCGAACATCAATTAAGTTTCGACAAATTCGATTATAATTCGCAGTAGAAGCCGAAAAGAAGAAGCGTTCGCGCTTAGCCGAGAAGAAAAAAGTGATTGAAAGCAGCGCACTTAAATTGTGATCAATTGTTTTATGTCACACGTAAACAAATTTTGGCAAATTATTAGATTCACGATTTTCGGGAAAAAAATTTTTTTCATATATGCGCAGAAATTAGAAAATATGGATTCAAAGAAGCTGCACGAGATAAGCTTGTCAGTTTGCAAAGAATTTTTTTTTCATCGCTCATCGCGCAAAACAAAGTTTGCCACTCATCGGAAAAAAAGTGAATAATGGAGTGAAGACGGAGGCGAAGTGGCCCGGCGATGAGGCAGAAGCGGCCGCCACCCACTTGGTGAAAATGATAGGGGTTTTCAGAAACGACATTATTACCTGAGCTGCCAAAACGACTAATGTATCATTAATCAAAGTAACACTATTGAAGAGAACCTGAAACTAACCAACAACAAGTTATGTGTCAGAAACAAAGTAATATATTTCTATTATAATTCGCATTTCAAATTATGTCATTGCAATGAAATAAATGCGTTTTAGTCTCTCTCTCTCTTTCTCTCTTTTTCTTCCTCTCGTTTCGTCGTCCATTTTCGCTATGTTTGAAAATGAAAAATGACGATTTAATTTTAAACAACTCACTTTTCTATCG
>NCKU01000036.1:0-72243 GCA_003675995.1 Dinothrombium tinctorium | reverse complement strand
TGTCGGCTCGCTCGCCGTCCGCGTCCGCTCGCCGATCGATCGCGGCGAACGCCATTTATCGCTATTCTCCGTAATCATAATGAATAATAACGCTACAAGCGAGCAAAGTACATTAAGCTAGCGAGTTAAGCGAGCCATTGTGTTGTGTGACGCACGTTTCGAATGAGCTCCGAAGGGAATGAGCGATGTCATCAGGTGATGGCGATGGCTGACATTCGCTGGCAGAGAGCATTTGTGTGTGTATGTGTGTGTGTGTGTGCGACGTCGGTTGGCGTGCAGTGATAAAAAGCAGAGGCTGCGAATATTGGCTGCGAATGAGAAACACAAAAAAGCCATTTCTTGAGACGACGCTCGCAAATGTTTGGAATATTCGTTGTTATGATAGGTGAGAGATGTAATCCCGACGGAACGCTGTTCACTTGCGAAAGTGTCAGTCAACAAAATTAGCCATCAACGGCAATAAACAATGTCATCAGCTATGAAAACCTTCCGAGGATAGATTTTCAATGGAGAACTGCCGCTCTGTCCGCGTGCATTGTATCGCCTCAGTAACTGACCCGATCAAACTTGTGCGACGCGCTGATCCAATCATATTAGCGATCGCTTCACTGTTCACTGCAATGTCAACAGCAGTGCAAAAGTTTTTCGAAGAAGCGCAGCGATCACAATAATCAATGGATTAGTGGACACACAAATAAATTAAGTGCAGAGACACTCCTTCGCAGACAGCGGCCTCATCTGTGCTCTCATCTGTCTCACGCGTTACTGTTAACAGCTCCATTAAATTATTACACTTGTATCGCACTATTTACGCATTTCTTGTCAAATTTAATTTCACGCGTTTCCAAATGCTGCGCTTTCCATATTTGTTACCGCACAAAATTTATGGATTCTCGATTCTTGTTCGATACATCGCCATCGCACAGGCAGCACGGTGCACTTCTTCTCAGCAGCCCGTAGTAGCCCCGGCGATCGATCAATCGATATGCAGTTTCTGCTCATTTGAACACATTTCACGGCCAAAGCGAACGGAGATCGAATGCACGGGAGTCCAGGCGAGGAAAGATTCATTTATAAATATGGCAATCACTGCCTCTGTACACTTTTGACGTGCACTATTTATCTTGTTTGCCTCACTGTTCGCTTCGCTTTCGTCCACCATAAATACAAGGCCTATATGTGTACACATTCGACTCGCTACTTCCTCTATGCGCGTCTCTATTTCATTTCGCGCCGCGCGTGATGAAGCGGTCCCATCAATTACCCGACAAACTTGGGACGCGTTTTAAAAACAAAAAGCGCCGTTATTGAGTTTGTCATCTCATGAATTTCGCCGCGCGCGCTAACTTTCTCGCACCGAAGCGTGTCAATTCAATCATCGACAAAAACGCTGCGCTCGATAAGATGCTAATCTTTGTTAAAACCATATTTGCGGTGTGATTGATTAAGCGAAATTCATTTTAAAGTAGATTTATCCGCGAAAAAAAAACGCAAACAATGATCACGAGCGAAATTGATCGTCCGTTCGCGCCATGCATCGAGGAAGAGAGTGAGAGAGAGAGTGAAAAAAGATGGCGAATAATATAATAATAAAATCCATTAATTATATCAATTCGCATATAAACATTGTTTACAAACAGACAGAATAATAAAGCGTGTCGTTAATGCGACACGCACTCGATTAATTGTGTCTATATGTGCGCGCTTTTTTTCATCATTGCCTCTATGATTTATGTTTTTGTCGCCAGAAAAAGTATTTTTTAAGCGCAGCTCTCTCTCCCTC
The DNA here is from genome assembly GCA_003675995.1 of Dinothrombium tinctorium. Classification (NCBI taxonomy): domain Eukaryota; kingdom Metazoa; phylum Arthropoda; class Arachnida; order Trombidiformes; family Trombidiidae; genus Dinothrombium; species Dinothrombium tinctorium. Next base: position 70,460 of record NCKU01000036.1, on the reverse strand, counting down.
GGTTTTTTTTCTGCGAACGTAGTACACTCGACTGCTAACGCTCGCCAAAAATAACATTTCTCGCCGCGTTCACAAGTTACATAAGGAGCCCAGATGTGAATCGAAGCCCCCGGTTGGCGAGAGTCGCTCCTCTTCCTACTTTCTAAATAAAAACAAGTGCAATTGGTGTGTTTTTTCTATACATAACGGTCTTCTCGCGATCGACGACAACAAGCTAGAGAAGAGAGCGAGAGAGAGAGAGAGAAAACATATGCAACTCGCAACCGTCGATCATATTTACGCTGCTAGATGTCAAAAACGAGGCGATCGCTGCGAACGCGAAACGAGGACAATTTTTAGTTTTTGTTGCTCAACATACCTGTTCGTACTTTTCCAGTTCCTGGTGGTATATGGTTCTTATTTGTGCAAGTTTTGCTCTATAATCAGAATGTTCGATTGCATTTTCGCCTCCGGACTGACCAGCGGCCGCAGCGGCGGACGCGTTCGCCGCCGCCGTCTGGCCGCCGCCTTTTTCGGGGCCGGCGACCCCTTCGGCAATTAGCATATTATCTAGTCTCATAAGTTGAGGATCGGGTGGTTCTTCTTCTTGTGTATTTCTTAAGCTCAAAACTGTAGGAAGCAGAAAGAGCAAAAATTAGAAGAAGTTTTCGCACACGCTTTCACACGATTTGAAGTTTGCTGCCATTGCTGGTGCAGTGTAGATGGCGCGGCGCTATCAGCGAGGCTAGGGGCGTCGCGGTGCTGGAGCAACTGCTCTCGCAGTTCGCGTCGATTGTTGGTCAATAATGAGGAGGAGAGCAGAGGGTTGAGAAGCGAAGAGCACATTGCAGCTTCAGTGAAGCAAGCAACTCGCCGAAGAAATTCGCGATAAGCAAACTTTCTCGAGGGACGAGTTGAGGAGCAGTGTGGCGGCAGGGTGGGGAAACGGTGCCAAGCGTTCCAAGAGATCGCATTCCGAAGCAGATGCGGGGGAGTGCTGCGTCCCCGGCATTGAGCCGCAGCCAAAAATGTGCGAATGTTTCAGCGGTTCAATACACGAAGGCAGAGAGAGTGAGAGAGCGAGAGAGAGTGAGTGAGATGGAGAGAGCAGGGAGCGCGGTGGCGTTGGCAGAGTTCGTCAACCGATGGCCATCAGGAAAAGCTTGCGCTCGAGCGCGGTTACATGCAGCGGGCGATGCGCTGGCAGTAGTGCTCAAGGCGGAAACAATTTCCCGTTTACCGATCAGAGCCCGAGTTAGATAAGAAGCGAATGGAAGAGGAAATGAAGTGAAGTGAATGCAGTTAGCGACGACGACGATGACATAGAGATGGAGAGCGGTAGCGCTATTGGAAGGCGTAGCGCGTTTCGGATAAACATCTTTACAAAATTATAATTTTGATTCGTATTTTATATGAAGTCATGAATGGAGATCCCGCGGAGACGAGAGCTCGTTCTTAATGTGAACTGATGCATGAAAGTAGGAGAAAATCCGAAAAAGAAACTCTCGCTTCCGAGCAGAATGCGAGGAGAAGAGAGAAGAGAGCTTAAAAAGTGATGAGATGCACAAAACTCGCATGTTTTTTATGGCTAAAAAACTTAAATGACATTCTGCAATCCGATTTTCTCGGCGAGTGATTCGCAGCCACAATCCAATAACCGTACGCACACGCCGCGTTTATCCGCGCGGTTCGGCGCGACGCTCGTTTGGCGAGAAGAGTAAATGGTTTCGCTGCCAAGTGCGACGAATGAGTGAAGGGAGGAAAGATCGGATATTTCAGCCGATTTCAGCAAAATTAATGCTTAGTTTAGCTTTACTTCGACTTAATACGAAATCAGAGCAAAAGCGAACGACGACGGACTGTGCGAAAAAGAGCAGCGAGCGCACATTTTATCTCCCTCATTCACTCGCACAATTCCTTAATTACGTCTTCTTCTTCTTCTTCTTCTTCTTCTTCTTCGCTCCCTTCACTCTTTGTCTTCGCTTATCCCGAAATCAAATTTAGCTGCTCGCTCTCACTACGCACTTTGCGCGACGAACGCTGCCTTTCAATTATGATGATTATTATTAGAGTATCTGTGTACCGAGTTGGCTGCTTCAATTCTGAAAATGGTGTGTACAAAGAAGAAGAAGAAGAAGAAGAAGAGAGCATCTGCAAATATGTAATTTCGGCTTCACTTCTATATCAATCACACTTTGAAAATTGCGCATTTTAAGCTAACAAAGAGAAGTAAGATTGCACCTTCTCAGCGAACACGCGAACTCTACCGCTGGAAGCACAGAGCTCCACGTCGCTACATGCAATCAAGAAGTCCAAGCGCACACCCATTCCGCAGCATTCTTCTTCATCTTCTTCTTCTTCACTTTACCCACTTTAAAATGCATTCGTTCGCACGCTACCTTCCTTTCCCGCTCGTCTATCTCTATCGCTTTCAACATCGTGTGTGTATATGTGTTTCGATTCCATCTACAGCGACGGCCAAAAGCTCGCTTATCGCTTTCCATTTTAAAACTGGTTTTGCTCGACGCTAAGTGCGCGAACGAGATAAGCAATTTTTGGCCGTCGCTGTACGAAGTTTATAATTCAGCGCAGCACTGCGAAGTGGCAATCTGCTCTACGCCGAGTAGTAATAAAAAAGGGTGAGAAAAAACAGCGTCAAATCATTGCTCATCTTTACATTCACATTTTGCGCAAATAAATGAAGCCAAACTTGAATTTTTAAGCGCTCGTTTTAATCTCAACGCGCCGCAATGGAAGACGTCGCGCACTTCTCCATTAAATTTAACTGTTCAACGTGGCAACCCAAGAAGTAAAAGTGTGTGCTTCGTGAGTTTGCTTTCGCCAAAGGCCCAGTCGATGCGGGGCGAGATGGCCGCTGCACTGCGTCAATTAGAGCGTACAGCACGCATCGGAGTGACGGTCGTGAGTGCCATCATGATACGGGCGAAGTGTAGCGGAGCGATGCGTGCTGTTGGTCGCGATATTTCAATTTAGCGGCGAAAGAAGCTGCGACTTAAAAATAAATTAGATGCAAATACGTATACAGCACTCTCGCACACACACACACACACACACATATATATATATAGGATGAGATCATTAATCTCGAGGAGCATTAAAAGAAGAGCGAATTTTTTTAATGGTTAACTTTTTTTAAAGCACAATTATACGTTATGAGTGCTGTTCACAAGTTATAAATTAAGCTTATTTGGAAAGCATCTACCATTCGGATGATTCTTTTCGCTTTTATTGCTAACCATTGCTTGTTCGAGAGCAGAAGAAGAAGAAGAAGAAGAGCGAAGAGCGAAGAGCAAAAAGCGCTTTTCATTGGTGATGATGATGATGACAGCGATGATGATGTTCTGATGGAGCAATGCATAATGCGCGCGTGTTGCGGCGGCTGTAGCAGCAGCTACTTTGCTCGCTGATCACTCATTAAAAATTATTTTTGAGCAAAAATTTTAACGCGCTGTTCGAGCGCTTTCATCTCATCAACTGTGTATGCGTGTGCATTATTGTAAGAAGCGAAAATTAGCGTACTTCGAGCCATTTGTGCGCGCTGCGCTTTTTTCGTCATTAAATTTTCAAAAAAGCGCTAAAAACAAAATGACCACTTGTTGCTGTTTCGCTGCTAATGCTGTACGCTTATCTCCGAGTTCATAAATATTTTTCAGAACTTTTCTCTTCTCGCTGCTTTTTTTCGCTTCGAGAAACGAGAAATAAACAAATGAGCAGCGAGTACAGATTGGCACCACTCCCTTTCTACTTGTTCGCTTGCACTTTCGTTTCGAGCACTCGAAAATTGGTGTGCAGACAATGTGGGAGGCAATTGTCGCCGTTCAGGACACGTAAAGTGAAGCACTGTTGATCGCGATGATTTGTGCACATATTGTGAGTAGTTTTCATTCGTGCACAGTGTGCTTAACTTCTTCTTATCATCGCACACACACATCGAATGCAACGTCGCCGAAGCCGAGCGAGAAGGAGCAAAGCAAAACATAGACAGACAGCGGTAATTACACGCCTCTAGCCTCGACAAACAATGAAATCAATTAAAAAAGGAAACATTTTGAGCAGCGCGTTTACGCGCACTTGAGCGAGCGAAGAGTCGCTACCGATCGGCGATCGCAGGCGAGCGGCGGCCGAGAAGCGACGACACAGCTCATACATCTCCGAGTCGACAGTCAATCAAAGAAGTTCACACGCTTTTTTGTGTTCGCCAGAGAGCAGAGCGAGGAGTGCATTGCAAATGTACAATTGGTGAAAGCAGTGACATAAATCAAACGGAAATTCCATAAATCACTGTCTGCTGCTATTTGGCCGCTCCTAATAAACGTTTGCGAGCGCTGGTTTCACCGCACGTTCGCTGTATGCACAGTGAGCTCCGCTTTTTTTGCCTCCATTATTAATTAAGTGAGTAATTTGTTCGAAGAGTGGTTTTAAAAGCGTAATACATAACAATGAAAAATGCAGTAGTCGTTTACTGCGCTGCCAGAACTCGAGACTCTATTCACTTTTAACAATACTCATTACCGAAACGCAATTTCCCACTTTTAACTTCTCGGCCAGCTAGAGAAGCGAAAAAAAATTGTGTGTGTGTTCTGCTTGTCGACTATTATGTACGCCGCTTTGCATCGCATATGTACGACTTGCTATCGCGCGCGGCGAAAAACTACAGGTGAACTTAATGTAAAAAGAAGTTATTAAAAGTTTCCAATTGTAGCACTCGCCATTAACCAAGCATTCAAATTGCTTGCTTTGCTTCGCTTTCAACCGTTTTTAATGTCCGACTCATTAAACTCTAAATGCTTAACTCGCTCGTCTGCAAAAAAAAAAAAAAAATATTTACAAGCTTTACATACATACACATCGCATTATAATTTTTTCTCTAGCTTCTCTCTCTTTCGGCTATAAAAGTCAATGAGTTCAAAACAGCGCAAATTAGCAGACTCGGCTGGCGTGTGGAGGAGAAAAGTGGGCAGCCATCGTAGAAGTTTTAGAAGAAATTAGCTGCTCATTAAAATATAAGTTTAATGAGCGCGAGTGAAACGCGAAACAACTAATTTTTATGGCTTCTTATGAGCGAGAGAGAGAGAAAAAAATGGCGAGAATCAAAAACAAAAGTTTCACTTTGTTGTACAGGTGCTAGCGAATACGTTGGACGAAGAACACAGGAAGCGAATAGCAGCGGCAATGGCACATAGCTGGCTGCGAAATGAGCGAGAAGAAGAAGAGTAGCGCAAAAAAGGAGCAAAGTTTGCTTTGCGATAATACATTAAGCGGCGAAAATGGAAGATAGTTTTCGATGATGATGTAGATTATAAAGATAATGATGAAGATTTATATCCTGAATAAAGAAATTAAACCGTTACTGACGTTCGTTTTATGTCTGAGAAAAGGAAATTATTATAAGTCACAATACATTGGCAGTAGCAGAAACAACAGAGCAGCAGCAGCAGCAGCAGCAGGCAGCTCTCTTCTCGATGTCTCAACTGAGTTGGAATACTACTTCTCGCGACTCGAACTCTTCTTATTCGCTCGCGTCGTTCAAAAGAAATGTCAACAGTCGAAATCGGGTAATTGCGAGCGAGAGCAAAAAAAAAAACAGAAGAGCTTAATGCGCTCAATTCGACAGAGGAGTGCTACTTCCATAAAAACGAATCGCTTGAAATCAGCGATTACACATATTTCGCTTCGAACAGGTGGTTTTAATTGCCGCTGACATCAGTCGAACTAACACATCACCTGAAGACAGGAGCGGAAAGAGCAGCAGAAAGCAGCAAGAAGAAATGGCTATCGTCGAGGCTAGTTACAGGTGTTGCACGCTAATTTACTACTTACAACTCATACTCAAACACAGATGTAAGTAAGAGAAGCGAGAGATGAAGAAGAAGAAGAAGAATGAATATGTTAAGAGTGGAGGCAGAAATGAACGAAAAATGGTTATGGTGTAATGAGCACATAATTTATTTTTACGAATATAAAATATGTAAATGGCGCAAAACACACTCTTGAAAAATTTTCTCGAGTGTAACACGACGAGCTGATATTAATTGAAAGCAATAATCGTAATGCAGATTTTACACCTGATACTCGCGAGAAAGGAAGCTCTTCCAGCGAGCTTCAAATTGAAAATGAACGCAGCGGAGCGGCGCTGGCGAATTTTTGAAGGATTAGCAGCGAGCGCGACGATTAATTTATCAATGCTAAAAAGACAATATCTAAACAGGCGATCGCTGCCAGTTCGGCTTGAATTTTAAAACGCGTACACATCGAATTCTTATTGTCGCAGTAAATCATTGCGTTTGCTGACCGTGTTCGCCTGCTTTCGATTTGCTCGCTTAATTATCGAGTAATGAGCGCAAACGAAGGCGGCGATTCCAGTGGGAAACGCAGTTGTTAGCGCTGGAGCTGACAGGAAATGGTTTGAAAGCAGTGGAAATAAGATGATTGCGTAATGGTAGCGAGCAGTTGACTCCATTTTCGATAATCTAACAATAAAATTTGAAAATAACCGCAAAGTGTAACCACAAAGAAACTGTTTCTGCTCGTGCGAGCGTGATGATGTTTACGAAAGTAAAACGGCAGCAGCGGCAGCAGAGGCAGCAGAGGCAGAAGAAAGAAGAGAGCGGAGAGAAGAGAAGCGATTTTGATTCACTTTTGAGTGAAAACAATTGTAAAAGTAAATTTGTTTTTTACATTGTTTCATGCTCCAAGTAATGTTGCACATAAAATGGTCACCTTTTCAGAGCTTTTCAAAGCGAAATTGCAGTTTTAAAGCAACAACTAAATTATCATTGCCCGAAAGCAATAAAATAAACATTTATTTCTATTACTTCGAATTCGTGCCTCAAATGATGGAAACATAAACCTTTTCATTCAATTTTCAGCCATTATTTCCAGCTTCAATCCCAATTTTCGCGAACCGCTCGCCTACTCCACCCGTCCCACCCCGATTCCCGTGCTCGACAGCACGCGAGCAGCGAGTACAAAAGCGCTGCTAAACGATAACGCCAATCGCGCTCTACGAGTGAATTGTGATTGAGAGCGACCTGCTAGCGAACGCCGGCTTTAATTACGCCAACAAACACACTGAAATGCAACTCGTGGGGATTGCAGAGGGTTAAATGACCACCAGAGAATGGTCAATCTCGTGCACTTCTACTCGGTTACCATAGAAGCCAGAAGTAATAGAAGTATAAAAATGCGATGTAGCAGCGTTTGAGCAGCGATTTTCGCAGACAAATTAAAATGTACTTTTTTGCTTTTGCTTTCTTATCTCCGCTATCCATCTCTGATTCGCGCATCACATTCGATGCACTGGCAGATTGCGTAGCGCAAAAAAGCTTCATTACGACCGCTGTGTTGCAGCAAAAACTTTTTCATATTTCTTCGCCAACTGCAAAATGCGTTTCATTTGCAGCGCATCTCGCTGCGCCGAGCGATGTAAAAAAGAATTACAAGCAAGCGAGAGAAAAGTAGCGAGAAGGGGTTCGACGTAATAGTCCCGAGTGGCCGGCGCTCGCGCTCGTCTCATCAATGCGCGTAATTGCGGCGGACAAGTGCTCGCTGTACGAGAATGGCTGAGGTAAGCGAATAGACGTGTGTGCATCTTCTCTTGTTTGCGCTTTAAAATGTTTTGGTAGTGGCGCAGCAAAAAGAAGAGCAAGAGCAGAACTCATTTACAACGAGTGACAACAAGCATACAACACTCGAAGACAAGCAAACGATAAGCAGCGGCAGCGATCGTAAAGCGCAGTTTTAATTACACAAATTCCTTTGTGTGATGTTCCCAAACAATAGAATGTATGCAATGAGATGATGACGAAGAAAAAAAGTTTTGCTTTCTCCGCTCTCCGTTGAATTGCAACAAACGGCAGCGCAAAGCGCAGCGACGACGACAAATGCACGGCCGCGTCGCGAAATATGGAGACATGTGTCCGTCGATGGACGCATTGACAGGCAGCGGAGGATGGAGCGAAGAAAAGCAATTTTATTCTTTTCCATTTTTTCATGCTGAAAACCTTTTCTTCATTCGTTTTCATTTCATTTCACGAGCGAGAGAAGCTGCTGCCGCGAAAGACATCGACTCAATCTCATCATGTAAATCCCTTTCTAGATTTCATTTCATAAAGCATATTTTATAGCGCGCGAGAATGCAGGCTGAGCAAGACGAGCGGGGCGAAATTGTGCGGATTGCAGCGTTCGCTTCAAAATTCAATAAGAACAACACATGCATACTTAAAGTAATGGAAGGAGCGCAGAAATCGGCGAAAAACAGATCTAATGCGTTTAATACAACTCCACTGCTGCGGCACATGATTCGCGTCAATGGCAGCAGAATTTCGCTGCCGCAGTTCAACGTTTGCGAGTATCGCTCTCCCTCTCACTTCGCTAACAATCGCGCTCTATCTCATGTGTTTCGTGCGTAATTTGAGCCGCGGCTGCTTTCGCTGCTAGTTTTCGAGCGCAACTTTTGCCTTTCGTGTTAACATTACATTAATTTAGAAATTAAAAACGAGCCAACGCAACGCGCATTGATCGCCAATATGCGAGCACAATTTTTGTCCAAATTATCATCGTTAGCGCTAAGCTCATTTCGCAAAAAAAATCGCTTCTTTCTGCTCTCATTATGGCTACAGATTATCCTTACTTTCGCTTCTAAGCTGACCGTTGCTTCATTCACCAAACGCATCGATATGCGCGCAGTTCCGGTCGCTTCCAGCTCAGCAGCGAACAGAAAGGATAAGAAGCGAAGAAGAAGAAGAAGAAGAAGAAGAAGAAGAAGAAGGGAGAGAAAGAGTAGCATCGTTTGCATTCGTTTCGCATTCATCATAGAGGATAAACGGGCGAACACAGATGGGCATAGTACGCATACACTGAGCTTAGCTGAGTTGAGCTGAGCTGAGCTCAGCTAGTTTAGTTCGCTTTGAAAACGCAGTTTAATTACTTGAAAACATGCAAAAGAAACGAAGCACGCAGAGCGTATATATAACGAGAAGAAGTGATTGAAGATGACCAAGACGAACTTGCGAGCGAAAAATCGATGGATGAACGGAGATAAACAGCACATTCATCGGTTAGACCTGTTATGAGCGCAAAAGATGGTTCGGATCATTAAACAGTGTGCTGTTGTTGCTGCGAAGATGCATGTGAGGCGCAGCGATGGCTGCAGAGCGCAGAAATGACCTCTAGATTAGAGCGGCGAATGTCGAGAGCAGAAGAAATGTGAATGGAGCACATAAACATGAGCGCAGAGGGTCAGATATCGCATATGTGCTCGAGTTGATAAGCGAGCGAATGGTTATGTAGAAGAAATGGAGAAGGTAAGGCGGGAGATGAATTCTCGCATTCTAAGCATGAGTTGGCCAACTTTTCACTGCCAACGCTCAAGTCCGCCAGAAGAAGAAGAAGAAGAAGTGAATCTGAGCGAATGGCGATTGCTTCTTGTTGTTGTTGTTGTTGGCGACTGTGGCTCTCGAATGGCAATATTAAACTCGGATTGGAGTGCGCGAATGAAGATAAACGCGAGTGACCAAAATATCGCATTGCAATATTGAGTTTTGCTCGAAACGCACGTTGCTGCTCGGAAATCCGCGTAAGAATAGGATATTCGAAATGATTTCGACTGAAATGAAAAAGAAGCAATCCGAACGAAGAAGGCAGAGAGGATCGAAAGAGATGAGAGCGCGGAGGAGATTTGGAGCAGCGGCAGCACTCATGTGCACCGTGAACGCAATGAGAAACTTTCATTAGACTCGAGTACTCTGAGAAAGTAATTGTCTGAAAAGGAAGAAAAGCGAAGCTGAGGCCCATTGAGACCCCGAGTTTTCTTTTTCCCAATAGCAGCAAAGCAGGCATCACAACAGAGCAGAGCTGCGCTCACAATGAAACCGAGAAATCGGAATCGCACAAGCAGCAGCAGCAGAAGAAGAAGAAGCAGGCAAATGAAAAGGATGCGAAATTCAGGATTTGAGCGCAGAGATCGAACGGAGGGATAAAAAATAAGAGACTCGATATGAGAATCATTAAAGATGCAGAGAAGAAGCGAGAGAAGCGTCCCAATCAAATTGCATTCATTAATCTTCGTTTTAAATAACGTTAACATTTGAGTTTAATCGTGCCTCTCATTTATTGCGGCGTTGAATTAATTTCTTTTAAAGGACATCTTACTCAGCGCCGAAGCCGAAGCCGTGGAAAATGAACGCGCAAAGATAATCCGACGAGGGGAACTTAATGAGCATTATGGCTGCCGCGCGAGTCATTTTCTTGAATATAATCCGGCGAGAAATTTCTCAAATTGAGATTCCAGTATTTTTGTGAAGTGAAGCACGAGAAACAAAGAGTGGCAACGAATTCTTGCTCATATATTCGCGAGTTCACTTCAGCTATAATTTAGCTTTCACACGGCTTTGATTTCGTATTAAACGCAAGGTATAAAATTCGCTCTTGTTTTCCAAAGATTCCATTCCATACTTCATTAACTTCTCGATGCTATGCAAATTAAACGGCTCCAATGAAAAGCGCAGCTCCCCTCTCTCTCGCCGGCTCGCCCGCACCGTTGTGCTGCGATCGATGCGCGCTTCTCGTGCCACTGCAACGGTGCATATATTTACCGCTCTTGGCTCGCAGCTAATTTGCAAGTGATGCGCGCTTGTTTCATAACTTTCGCAATCATAAAAACTAATTATCAGCGGCTGTCATCGCGCTAGCAGCGAACCACCAGCGTTTCGGCTACCTTCCTTCGCTCGCTTCATCTTTCACTTCGCAGCGCGCGCACACACACACATATTGGCGAAATTAAAATTTTCAAACTCGGACGGACAGTTAAAATGGATGATTCTTAAATTTATTTTTAATTAGTTGGTCGTTGCCGCTGTCAAGAGTGAATGCTAATTAATCTTGTTGACACGCAGCTACGCCGTATTGAAAGGATTAATCTTAACAGCTAACGCGCACGGCGCGCGTAGATATATTATCCATCCATCTATCTGCGAGAGTATCTATCTGCAAACAAGTGCCATCATTCGCTCATCGCTCATCGCTTGTAAACGGCAGCGAATCGGACAGCCGAGGAAAAAAAAGAACTCGAGTGAGAAAGGGTGAGAGCATCGAGAGGGGACGCGATTTTTTCGCCTGTCAATCAGCTCGCACACGCCGCGGCTGCTGAATATACGCGAGCGAGTAGAAGAAGTGCGGAAAAGAAAAACGCGCGGATTTTATCAGCAGTGAAAAAACACGCGTTGCGAGTTTGAAAACTTTTTTTCTCTGCTTCTTCTCCTCTCGCTCACTCTTCAACGAGGAATTGGTATTCTTCTTTTCGCGAGACACGCTCAAAGAAAGCTTTGCAAATCTTGTGTAACACGATTTGACAATATTATCATCGTTCAGAACAGCGACTGTATTATTATAATAATGCTTCTGACATGTCTTTGCCATCAATTGAACGTCAAATGACAAAGATAAAGTAATGCGTATACACACACAGCTACTTTCGCACACACATACATACGCTCGCACAGTAAGTGCACCCGCGTTGCGGCGCGCGGACAGGTGCAGAGCGGCTGAGCGCGCGGCCCGAGAACAGCAACGCCGTCGAAATCTGAATTGCGTGAGAGAATATGAGCGAAGTGATTGAAGCGGAAGAAAATGGGAGGCTCGAAGAATGTAAACAATTGTCTCTGTTTACACTCGTTGAACATTAGCTTTGCGTTTCCAATGAAATGTAATACACGACGAGAGAACACAGTTTCTCGCTTACACTCATTCTAATGCGGTGTGCACGCATTTTTCAGCTACTGCTTACTGCTAACGCTCGGCCAACTGCTTCATTTTCACCTAACTCGTCGTCGCCGTGTAAGCAGCGGTACGTGCTGCTCGCGAGCTGCACGTACTGCGAACGCTTTAAAAGCCAAAACTCGCATGTAGCATTTAATGGCACGTTGGCGTTTGGCTCGCAGCGCGAAAAACAGCAATCGATACTTAATGTAAATACAGACAAAATAAATATGTGAGATTGTTTGTTAGATGCTGCTGCTGCTGCTGCTGCACGACGGAGATGTGCTCGTCGCTGCGTCGTTTCCCTCCAACTCGCTTCCGTTCGCAGCAGCGAACGCAACGGTATCGAGCAATGCGTTCAATTGTGGCCCTTATCGGGGAGAGGGACAGAGAAATGGTCGCGTTTTCATTTTTCACAGCAGCTCGAGACAAGAAGGCAACGCACAAGCAGCTTGTGCTCGCTGCATGTACTCGTGTGTGTGTGTATGTGTGTATATATATTTGGCTGTGTCTAAAGCGAAAGAACAGCGAGAAGAAGCAATGGTAGAAGTTAGCCGAGTTCGATTCTGCGATTGAGAACCGATCTCTGTGTTCGGCGCTTTATAGGTTTGAAATAGGGGAAATTGCTCCACATATAGGGTCCGATTGCGAGTCAATATATTGGCGGCGCTGTCGGCGCCCGTCGGCCGCTAGGCGATTCGCGATTATTTGCGTTCATTCGCTTCCTACCATTTTACCGCGAAATTAACCAATTTATTAATTCGCTTCAATTCACGCTGAATATATCCAATGTCGGCGAATGCGAGCGAAGTTTAACGGCCAAAAACGCCGAGCTCGAAGTGCTCGGATGGATGACAGTAGAAGCTGATAGCGCCGAGTAGAATTTGTTTGGCAGCAATCGTCAAAATCGTTACGTTTTTTATTCGCACAGCGATAATATTTATACGTGTGTCGCTTACCTATGGAGAAAAATGAGAAAAGAGAGAAAAAACATTAGTGCGGTGCGTTTGAAAAAAAAGTGCGAGTGAGATATCATTAAAATGAACACTTCTTCTTCTTCTTATTCCGCTCATCTCGCCTCTGTTTCGCGCACAAAAGGGTTAGACGCGTATGTAATTGTAATCGCGAACGAGAGTGCGAAAGAGAGAGAGAGAAAAAATTGCAAATAAATGTCATTTTGTAATAAAATGAGAAACAATGGCTTAAAGAAACAGTTACATTGTAAGCGCCGTGGGCTCATTAATCAATAGTATCGCGACGCGGCGATAAATTGCCCTTCCTTTGATCTTCTCTCAACTTTCACACTCTGTGCGTTTCGAAAAAGAGCGAAAGGAATCGCGCCAATATCAAACTCGAGGATGCGATTCTTAGGAACGTGAAAAAGGGGTGAACGTTCTTTTGTATGTACACAATCAGCGGAATAATTTATTTAGCAAAAAAAACGCTCCGCCAACAATAGGCGAACGAGCAACGTCGGTCCTCAACCGACTGCTGACACTCACTTTCTCTCTATCACCATTTGCACGTTTTTCATCATAATTCGGCCGCCGAAGCGAGTGGGTGAGATTGAGACAAAACAGTGAAGCAGCAGTTTCATTACTCAAACGTACGAAAGACAGAGAAGCAGCGGAGAAACATGAATGGAGCGAGTAATGACAAAAACCGCTGACATTTGCCCCACTCTCGTTGCCACAAATGATTATCATTTATATATTCGATATTCGATGTCACATGAAATTTATTTTTTCGCTTCCCTTTTCTTTTCGCTCTGCACACACACACACACATACACACACACTCGCACATCATACATATTGAATAGAAGGCGAGTGCAAAAAAGCGATAGATTTACAAATATGAACAAGTAATTTGTTCGTAATCCGTTTAAATTTTCATTTCGTACACCACAAACGCGCTGTCAATCAAATTTGTGGTTGCCGCGATGGCCACAATTCACGCACACATAAACAAACCATTTTACAATCAGAAGAAGTGTATAGAGAGAAATTTTTTTTTTCTTCGTGATTCGAGTCAAAAACTTTTTTCGCCATTCTGACATCTCTCTGCCGTGCACACAAAGCGTGCGATCGAAATGAACGATAAAAAGCGTTCTAGGTAATTTAACTAGCTTCGCTCAACCGCAACGTTCATTTGCAACACTGCGCTCGAATGGCCCAAGCCACCGCAACGACCACCAATTTCTTTTCTCTTTTTTTTGATTTACTTTTTATTGTCGCTTTTCTCTCTCTCTACTTGGAAGCGAGCGAACAAAAAGCAGCGCTACGGACAGCGAGTGAGACAGTGAGTGAGAGAGAGAGAGCGAGAGTGAGCAAGCGAGAGAAGAGAAGCGGTGAGTGAATAATCTGCTCCAATAATTTAATGGCCGCGTATAGAAACAATGGAGTGAACGTGATAAGAATGATTCGCGCGTAGCACATTCAGCTTGTGGTCACAACATCGTATTTCGCTTTAATGTTGTTATCGATAACAAAACAATAAACTTGGAGAAAACGGTGTCCGAGCAGCGGAAAAACCTTCAACGCTTCAGCTCATTTTCTTCTTTCACTTTTACAAAGTTTTGCAGCGCTCGCCATCTCATCCGCGTCTACTGCGGCACTTCACGGACGAATTGAGCTCAATATGCAAATGTTTCGCACTGAAATTTAATTTATGAAAAGCTTGAGTATACGAGAGCTCGTCGCAGTCCGCGTGACGTGCGAACGTGAAAGGGTGAAAACACGATAAGGAAGATAAAATGGAGCGCGGGTCGAATAGCCGTTCTAGTCCTGCATGCGTGTGTGCGAGCGAAAATGCGCCCGAATTGCAATATGCAAATGATGCTTACGCCGCTATTAATTACGTGGAATCGGTAATTAAGTATAACTAAAGCCGAATTTTGCTCGCTGCACACGCAAAAGTTTGCTTAAATTCGCAATTAAAATTTGAATTTTACGCATTTTACAAATAGTAACGCAATCATTAATTAAATTGACATTAGAGAAACATCAATTACTCGGCTCGGCGCGATATATCTGCGTTATTACCGAGCAGACCAGCGCAGCAGCGCATTATTCGAGTTCAATTGTTTGCTCACAATTACAAACAATTTTAATAACGATAATCAATTTGTGTCATTTTTCGGTCGAAAAACATGCACTGAAATATGTTAACAATTCGTTTGCTAAACTTTGCTGCTGTTGTTGTTGCTGCTGCTGCTGCTGATGCTTCTGCTGCAAGTGCATTGGCAGAGAAGCGAGCAGCGAGAGAGAGAGAGTAGCGAGCTTCGTACAGCGAGTACCAGCGATGGCGTTTGCTTCGGCAGCAAGAAGAAGAAGCAGAAAGAAGGAAGAAGAGCAAGAAGAAGAAGAAGAGCAAAAAGCAATAGCGTCGAATTCGCGGCAGCAAATGAATCAACAAAACGGTGACACTTTGCAGTAATCGCAATCATTTACAGCAAAATCGAAACGCTATTCTCGAATGGTACACGGATTCGAGTGCATCGCAAAGAAATGGATCTTTAAGTAGAAAAGTAGCTTTAAAAGGTTTCGCGGCATCATAAGTACGGTTAAATAAAAGTATGAAGCATCGCACACACACTCGCGTTCAGCTACATCAACATCTACACACAAGCAGGCAACATCATCATCATCACTATCTCATCATATACCGCATATACACTATTTACAAACGACTTTTTCCATTTCTTTGGCACCGATGTCACAAAAGCAAACCATTAGAGGCACTCAACTCTTAGGGTTTCGACCATTGCGGAAGAAAAAAAGGACGCGTAGCGTGCGAGCAGAGCATTAAAAGCAAAAGACCGGGCGGCGGTTTGCGGCCAGGCACAATATTACCACTACAACGTACTCGCTCTCTCATCCTCTCTCTTCTCAATGCTCGTGTGTTTTCACTTACAATCGACAAAAAGAAGGTATACACCGTGTTCATTTGTCTCTTGACACCGCCATTGTGACGGATGTCAGATTATTGTCGGATTTTGACCAACACAACAACCAGCGGTGGCTTCACGCTTTTTCAATAATATAACGACTAATGCACATACTCGCGCACGCAGAGCGCACAAAATCTTCAGCGAACATGAGACAAGACGGATTATTTTTGCACAAAACACTAATCTGCAGCATCTTCGAGAGCCGACTTAATTGCGACAAAATTGCGCGCACACAACTAATAAGCGATTGTCTTCGCGAATATTCTCGCAAACGGCTCGCACGTACGCGTATAGCGCTTTTCACGAGGCTAAATTGCGATTTTCACCTGATGAGTATTAAAGCGTCTTAACAACAGAAAAGCGCAAAAAAGCGAACGAGCGCCGAGAGAATGAGGCAGAAGAGAGAAAGAAAGCGAAAAGCGCATCGGATTTCCGCGATGCGTTCATTATGAACGGGACCCGCTGTGATAATACCAGTAAAGAGTATAAGTGCGTATATCTATATGTGCTGAAGACAGTTAGTCGAAAGCGATCACTTATGCCGCCGCTGCTCTTGTTGCTGCAGAGCTTTCAATTACACTTGATCCATTAAAGGGATACTCGATTCACTCCTCACTTCATAAAAATGTCACATTCGAGGGTCAGCAAAAAAAATTTGTAGATTTGAGCGTTTTTCGCGGAAACCAAAAATAAAAACAAGGTTCGGCAGATAAATTCGAGCGCTGATTCGAAGTAAAGCGAAAAGATAAAAAATAAAATTCATTACTTTGATGATGATTACGCTGTTTAAATATGTACTAAGCGCGCTGCGAGCAGATAGATATGCAAAGCTCGCAGCGGTTTATGTTTTCATATTTTTTAATTGTTGTGCTCAACGACCAAGCGCGTCGTGCGAATCGCGAACGCTTATTGAGAGTTAAAGTGGAAGCGAGCGAAGTGAAACAAAACAGAGCGAAAATCATTTTTAACGTGTTTGATCCCGTCGTCGACGTTTCCGTCAACGAAGCAGTTAATTACGGCGCGGCGGCGGCGAGAAAACGCTTGCGATCGTGTTGTGTTGCTGCTGCTAGCGCGCGAGTCGCGCTCATTTTTCATCGTCGCACCGAAAACAAATATTTTTTTGGGTGCAGGCGATACCCGAAAAATTATTAATAGTGCCAACGCTGCACCAGTAGGTGGAGCTGCTCTCGCCACGAGTTCGAGTGACGCAATTATTCGCTCACTCGTGTCGGTCAGTTTCGGCGATTTTTCTCTCTCTTGCGCTGATTTTGAAAAGCGAGAATCAAATTCGAAAGTAATTTATGCTTAAGCGAAGAATGAATGGAAGAAGAAGACACGTTTGAGAATAGCGTGAACATGAAAAGCGAAAATAAATGATGAAATTTGTAAAGTGGTTTTTATTAATGAAAGCGAGAGTAGAAAACCAGGGGCGAAACCAGGGGCATGCAAATAGAGACGAGGGGCGAAGTGAAGTTTGAAGTGGGAGAAATGAAATTTTAAGTGGCGTAATACGCGAAGGCAAGAAGAAAAAAAATGTATCAGAACGCCGGGGTAGAAAGCAAAAGCGGCTCACATTTTGCGGTCATGTTTTTAATGCTTTTCAATGTAAAGTGAGGGCGGAGAGCGATTACACGTTATGCACGCACTGTGTTCAATTGTTTTCCATGTGCATATATATTATGTATCGCTCTCTGTGTGTGTGTATATACGCGGTGGTTGCAGGCACACAGGCGAAAAAAAATCTCAACAATTTGTCTTGCTGCAAAGTGACAGCTTGGCAACAAAGGGGCGGTACTCGGGTCACCCGTTTGCGTCGACAATTATTTTAAATAAATTCATCTCTGAGAATTTATGCGTTTTTTCGCGCTCTCACTCTCGCGCTCGCTCTCTTGCTCGATAAAGAGACAAATTAGTCTCGACAACGAGAATATATTCACAACACAAGCAACACACAGTAGAATGCAAAAAAAGTGGAGCATGTTTTGCGTAAAATTAATGAATTTCAAAAATAGTTTCGAGTAGAATATTGTGTGAAGAGCGCGAGAAGAGCGAGTTGAAAAAGAAGTTATCACTCATTTACAATGAATTTATTGAGTAACGGACGTCAACATCAGATACTCCTTAATTATAAACGCGCGCCGCGCCGAAGCCCGAGTGCAACGCATTTTGAAAGTACGAGAGAGAGAAAGAGAGAAAAAACTTTCTTCATCATCATCTTCTTCTTCTTCTCCTTCCTCTTCTTCTTAGCGAGCAGCTCGTGTGTGTGCCAAAATTGTGGTGACGATATCGGAATAACAGTTTGTGTGTGTGCCATTCGCAACGGGCGAATTAATGGCTCGTGAAAAGCAAAATAGACAATGAGTTTAAGAGAGAAGAAAGTGAGCGAGCGGAGAAAATGACGAAAACGCTGGAATACATACGCTAGACACAATCGCTGCTGTGTTTACTCTTAATGAGCGAGAGGAAGAGGCAAAAACGGACAACTTTTCCAATTTCTGAAATTCGCTTTTCTCGCAGCGAAAATGAAGCGAGACGCGCTAATCGAGAAGACAACACATCGAAAACATCATTTGCTTAATACATAATTACTTCGCTCCACTCCACGTCTGCTTCCAAATCGTTGCTTGTCGCGCCTTACGACCACGCTCACTTCCACGACGTATCCGCAGCACTCTATAAGCTCAGCAAAGCTAACAAATAGCTGGCTTAACTTCCTACTCTGATTCCTGCATTTGCGTTCAATAATCTGATCGCTTTGCCGATGAGCCACGGCCGCAGAATTCGAGAAAAAAAAATTGTTCTTCTCGCATAAGCGTGAAATATTTTTGACCACCAGCGATTTGTGTTGATGTGGGTGAAAATTGAAAGCGCGCACAGCATTTCGCTCGCTTTTCTCGTACTTTTTCAATTCATTCGCTTCCAACATTGAGATTCATTGCGAAATTGCAGCTCTTTTTCGCACTCAATCTCATCGCAACCCATCTCATCTGCCATACATCTCATTTGCCGCAGATAGTAAGTCGAAACAACAAATGGACTTGCTGTAGATTCGGGCTGCCTCTGGAGAGCTCGAGCGCGCGAGATTGAGATTGAGATAGAGTACGACGGAGAAGATACGACAGTGGTCGGGATACGCCACCGGGGA
The DNA here is from genome assembly GCA_003675995.1 of Dinothrombium tinctorium. Classification (NCBI taxonomy): domain Eukaryota; kingdom Metazoa; phylum Arthropoda; class Arachnida; order Trombidiformes; family Trombidiidae; genus Dinothrombium; species Dinothrombium tinctorium. Next base: position 51,606 of record NCKU01000036.1, on the reverse strand, counting down.
GCGCCGAATGATGTATGCAAGAAACAGCAAAGAAAGTGGCCAGTGATGGCTAGATGGACGAGTGTCGCAGTTGCTACTACAGTTCGCCTCGCGAAGGATAATCGAGAGGAGCAGCTGCGGTTGTAGGTGAAGGGCAAATTTTAATCTCGCTTTCGGGTACACCATATGTGCGATGCGATGTGCTGCGATGCGAATGAGATAGTGTAATGCCGCTGCTCGAGTTTGAGCACTAAACTCATCATTACGACATTAAAGCGGTATTTAAAAGCATCGACGACGAAATGCACAATTAATTTTGATCGCATTAAGGTTGTTAAAAAAAAGAGGACCCGAAGCCGCTTTTTCACACCATTATTACGGTAAACAGTGTGTTGGTTGCATTTTATGAGCGTGTAATGCAGGAAAAAAAGCGTTCGGCGAAGAAATAATGAATTCGTGATTAGCGCGAGTGAGAAGTGCCAGCGCGATGATATGCAAAAGCATTTCGATTTGTGCAAATTAATTGCAGACAATTTCATCGAGTCGCAATTCAAATTACAGGTGTATTTAAATTATTGCTGGGATGGGTTCTACATCATTATGCCGTTTGCGTGATCACTCGCATAGCAATTACACTACGCAACAAAAACCATTATTTTCCTCCTTTCTTTGCGCACCAAAAACACATATTTACAAATGTATTTACATGCGACGGTACGAGCTGAACATGTCGAGCAATCGTTGCGTGCGCCATCGCCGCTTCCATTGTCAACTGCTTCTTGTCACATTTCTTCTGCTTGTCTGTCATTAACTCCACAATAATGGCTTTCCATTTCTTCTTTTGCGTACAGCGACGAGTGACTTATAAACTCGAGCGAGAACAGCAACAAGAAGAAGCAGCAGCAGAAGCAGCAGCAGCAGCAAAAACGGCTAGAGGATAATATCGTCGAGCGAAGAAGATGGCCTGAAAGCGCTTTTCTTTTCGTTTCAAATAAATTATGAAACGCTCGTCAAAAAGTGACACAAATACGAAACTGCATGAAAGCATCGATAATAATAATAGGCAGTCAGCTCCGCTACGCGCACACTGATAATTTTCGAGCGTCTCTTTTTCGAAATCAACGCACACACAACTGCAATTACTTATGCTAAAAAATACGTGCAAAGGTGAGCTTCGGTGCAGCACGCCGAGTGAGCGATCAAGACGCGAATATAGAGGTCAAATGAGAAATGACAATGTGCTAAGAATTTTAAAATGCAAACCATATGCTTGCCAAAAAAAAGACGCAATAGGCGAATGATTATTTCGATCGCGAGCGAGTGAGCACAGCGTAAACGAGTGGCTTACGCAAATGTCCGCTTTTATTGAGACATTAAGTCGGCGAAAAAAATCGCGCCAAGAGGAGAAGAGAAGCAAACGGCAACTTTTCATTTTTTATTCGCTTCTTATTCAAATTTTCAATGACAAATTTCGAGAAAATTAAACTCGCATTTAACAAGTCATGCAATCTATCTGCTGCGTTCGCCGAGCGAAATTTTCTCATGAATAATGGTTACCGACGTCAAACGTAACATTGCGCTTAAGTAAATTTAACTCGAATGAGAATTATGATCGAATCGAGTAGAATGAGCGTACACAACGCACTGTCAGAGAATGTTTCGCGATCAATTACATTAAATGCACACGTTTTAATGCCAAATGACGACAAAAAAAATTTTTTTTGCGCCACTACTGTACTCAAAAATGAGTTCAAAATTGCGAGTGAAAATTTACAATATCGCATAAATAAGATTAATTGCGGGCTGCGAAGAAGAAGAAGAAGAAGAAAGCGAATTGAGAGACAAAATGGTATTAGCGTTTGAAATGTGAATAAAAATAAAACAGTCGAAATAAAAAAAAAGTAATCCGTTAGAAAAACGCAGCGAGCGATGGGAGAAATTGTGAAAATATTACGACGAAATGTTTTTAAAAGCGAACGCTTTTCACTTCTAGTGAAAATACTTTTCGCAAATTTACACTCCAACACAAATGTGTAAAATGTATTTTGGATGTATGTGCGTGTAAGTGATTTCCATCAAATATATATATAACTTCGCTTTACTTTCGTCAATTTGTCAATTCATCTATTTATTTATAAGAATGTGTTCAACTTATTCGCATCTTCTTCTTCTTCTTCTTCTTCTTTGAAACTTATCAAAAGTAAAACAAACACGAGCAAAAAAAATTACTTTCTACACAATATTATCGAGAGCAACTAGAAACAAACAAAAAATTGATTATAACATTAGAAATAATAATGAAAAAGAGAAATTAAAATAAAAAGTGAAAAGCGAAATGTGTCAAAATAAATTTTTAAAAATTTATCAGAAGTTAAAGCGCAAAAAAATTTATACGAATTCGAATTGGAAATTTTCACAAGTCAAAAATAATAAACATTTTCTAGTGAAAAGAGAGAGAGAGAGAGAGAAGATAGCGAGATAGATGGAAAGATAGCGAGAAAATTATTGCGAAAATTTTTGCACAACATTAGCATATAAATTGTATTTTAACAAAAATAGAAATATTCGAATAGAGAGGAGAGAGAGGAAAAAACAATTTTTCGAAATATAGAAAATAAATTAAAAGCAGCGTTTGAAAATTTTAAAATGTTAAAGTGTACGAGAGTTTAAAAATGATTTTTAAATTTAAAATGTTTAATACATGGAAAATGATAATGATAAGAAAAAAAAAAGAATTGATTTAGAGCAAATTGTTTTGAAAATGTCGCTTAATATGATGGCGCTTTTATCCGCTAATGACAATTTAAAAAGAACTTGATGATTCGCTTGCGAAGAACAGTTTAAAAACGATTTGAACAAAGAAAATTGTTCTGCTTCTTCTTGTTTTGCTGAGTAAATCAAACGCGGGATTTTTTCTCTCTCTCTCTCTCTCTTCTCGGCAAACATTACGCACGTGGCTGCAAGCATTAAGCACCTTGGCGATCTGAGCGAAAGAGTGAAAGCGACAAAGAGAGAAATTTTGAGTTCGTGAGGCATTAATTTAATTGAGTGTCACAAATCACGCACAGTTGAATACTTTAATTGTATCAGATGTTTTCATATAATTTACGACCAATTTGAAATGATAAATCAAAATGCGTTTTGAAACAAATAACATGCACACGCGGCAAACGCAGTTCATTCATATAAATACATGCATAGGTTTTGAATAGGATGAAAATTTAATTTTAATTCGGGCGAAAAGCTAATTTGGGCAAAAAGGAAAGCAGGAAAAGAAATTACGAATATCATGTTTAAGAGTAGAAGAGCAGGAATTTGTATGAATTTTAAAATTATGCGCAAGAAGAAAGAAAAGAGAGCGAAAAATGGATGAGTTGAGCTGAGAGAAAAAGAAGAAGAAGGAGGAAAATTTTTCGTGCGTAGTCGTATCAGCATAAAATTTCAATTCATATTTGTACGAATTAAATGCACATTTCTCACAAGAGTTTCGTGTAAAAATATGTGAAAAGAGAAATGACAAAAATCGCTCGATTCGATGTGTGTTATTAAAAATGGCGAGCGAAAAGGACGGAGAGCTGAAATGATGCGGATGCTGACGAAGAGAAAGCGACTGCTGCTTCTACGCGCGAAAGGGTTGCGAAATGATTAAGACAGGACACGGATGAATGCGGCGAGCGTTCGGTGCGCTCGACGCTGATGAAGGGGAAAAGAACACGGCTCGCTTAAGTTAATCACAGCATAGTAAATCTTTGTATTTCATTAACGGATATAAGGTACAAAAGACGGGCGCAAGAAATAAGATTAAACGAGTAAGCAAATGAAGCAAACAAAAAGTTGTGTTCGAGTGTGCAGCGGCGTTCGTCATTAAGGAACGCGAAGGAAACAAAACAGTTTCGCGCACAATGGCAGCGAGGCTTGAAAGGAGTAACCGAGGATCTGGTCATTAGTGAGCAAATAATTAGCGAGTTGTGCAGCAGTCATTAGGCGTGCTCAGCAATGCTTCGGACTGCAGCGTCGAGATTGCAGCGAGCGCGCGAGTGAGACACTGTATGTGGTTGACGAGAATCCAGATGACAATAGCGCGTCGAACCTTTAATGACTTGGAAGCGCAGACTTCTTCGCAAGACACCATTTCATATAACTTATATTAAACTGAATAACGGAAAGAGCGCCGCAAACACTAGAAAATGATCATGAGCTCGGCTCGCTTCTTCCCTCGCTCGCACTCAATTCCACTGTCTCAGCAATAGATCGCTATAAATGCACAGATATTAGGGCAAAGCTGGCGACGGGGGGCCACACGCACACACGAGTGCCGCAGCGGCAAAAAAACCGCAGATTGCGCTGCGAAGAAGATGAGAAAAACTCATCGAGACTAAAATAAGAAGAAGCATCGAATGTGTTTAATGAGAAAAGATATTTGTCGCTGAGCTGGGCGAGAAGTGCATTCCGTGGATCAATCGCGAGTGCTGCAGCAGCAGCAGCAGCAGCAGCGAATCTGGAAATTTCGCGCGTAATGGCCATTATTGCCATCGTGCGCTGCCCGCTGTTAAAAGCGAAGTATCATAAAAATTATATCGTCAATCGGAATAGGACACAGATTACGACTAACTGCCGCTTGCTCGCTGCTGCTGTTGCTCCACTACTGCTTTTCGAACTACTGCCAACGACTACTTCTTCGCTGCTATCTTCAGCTTGTGTTAAAAGCAAACAGCTGCTCGGAAATTGCTGCAAATATACGGCAAAAATTGTGCAGACAACTGAGATTATTATTAAAGATGCAATTGCTTTTCTAATAACTCAGAGCGAACAATGGTTAAAGTAAATACTCGAAAACGCTTTTGCTATCGATCCGAATTGCGCTCGACGCTAGCCTCGATTACCGGCACACACACACACACATACAGCACTACAACTTTCAATTTCGTCTGCAATGGTCTAAGAGCGAGTAATGTGCGTTCGCCTCCTCCGCACATAATTAGAGCTCGCTGCCGGAGCAATCTCAATCTCCACTCGTGTTGTCTAGTAAACAAATCAAGTGAAAAAAAGAGGCAGCGAACTCCCAGCGGTTCCGAGACGCGAGAAGTCGCGCTCAACTCGTGTTTGTAGATACTTCTGGACAGATGAATATAAAAGATAACAATTCGCGTTCCGTAATTAGGGTTTATTGCCGAAAAGCGGAAACTATGGCAACAGTTTCGTCTTGGAAATGCAGCCAAATTAAGTTGCTGCATTCACACACACACACACACATACAGATTATATATATGCGAGTGTGTGTGTAACTCATACACAACATACGCTCTCAATGCGAACGCATTCGGTGCCGTGTAACCAAGCTACACCAGAAGCTTCGCTTCGAAATGCACAAGTACACGCTGGCGAAAAGTCCGACATACGCTCAGGGTCAGTGTTTTTTGATAATTGGCTGGAAAAGTGGCAGCCGCGTACCGGCCGCGCAACAGTTTACTACACGCTTACGTGACTGAGGCGAGCGAGCGAGAGAGAAGATGATGAATACAGTTTCCGCCAAAAAATTTAATTGCAGTTCGAGCTTCTGGTTTCTTACCTGCAAAAGAAGAGAATAGAAAATTGAGTGCGTTGTGCATGATATTCGCGGAATTAATAAGAGAGGAAAAAATGAATGGCGGCGCAAGTGGCTTATTTATTTGTTAATCAATCGTGTGTAATGTCATTTAATTAGAGGAAAACAAAAGCGTTTTTAATGAAAAAGGGTGGAGCGCCGTGCTCAGCACCGACACTCGTGTTCTCGCTCATCCGCTCGCCGCTCGAACTCTTTTTTTAACACGCGAAGAACTGGTCACACGGAGCGGTCACGTAGTGAAGGTTTTGAGATAGCAGCAGCAAGAGAAGAAGGCAATTTCAGCGATGAGCATTAAATATGAAAATGAGTCGGGGACAGAAATGAATGAAGAGCAGCTACTGGTGAATGGATTGAATGAATGCGAAAGTGAATGGAATGGCAGCAAACAAAAAGCGAAGGAGTAGCGGCGAAATAACATTCATATTACAAGTTGAATATACGCTTGAATAACATTAGGCTAAATAGCGACGAATTGTTGCGAGCATTGCAGCAGCGGAGGAGACAGCAGCAGTCGAAAGCATTAATGCAAAACGATTTCGCTGGAGTGAAGAATAAAATGGCCAAATCGAGTAATGCAGAAGAGAGCGCAGCGGAAAGAGCGAAACACAACAAGCGCATATAACAAAGCCTCAATGAGTTTGTTGAATCAAAATCGAAATGAAACACGCTTCAGCGTATTCAACAACCGCACACAAGCACACAATGCGCGCTGCAGCTAAAAAGTCGAAAATCATTTGCTTCAAAACAGCGGCAAACAGTAAATGACAAGCCGATGGCTTGACACTTGATCAATTTGATTTTATTTCCTTCATCTACTCGCCGCTGAACTTCGCACTCGCGGTGGTCAGAGGGAGAAAGAAGCGCAAGAAGAAGTAATCGACTTTTAAAAACTTTAAGCCACATAAGTAAGTTTGCTTTTTGTTGCCGCCGCTCTTCTTCTTCTTCTCGTTGGACTCATTTTAAATTCATACAAGCGAAATTTGCACATTAACTTTGATGAAAGTGTACTCTCTCCCTTTCTCTCTCTTTACACACAACAGTAACCCTGCTTTCAACTATTTTTCTTCTTCACTCCAACTTTGCATAACTTTTCTAATACTTTCATTTCTATTAAGCAACAAATGTTATGAATAAATTCATCGCGCTTCTGCTATCAACATAACTTCGCCAGCTTCTCCCATTAGACACCGAGCCAAATGAAAGAGAGAGAGAGAGAGAGCGAGCAAAGAATTCCGCTTTCATAGCGCCGAATGGCAACACACTCGAATTCGATCATTGCTGCAGCCGAATCGATAACCACCACACCCGTTCGGTGTTTTTTTGAAAATGTTACAAAAAGCTGGACTGCCGTCGACTCTGGCTAATATCACATATGTATATGTACATAATAAATAAACGCTTATGGCTCGGCAGCTGAGAATCGCAGTCGACGACATAACGCTGGCTGCTGCGGGCGAAAGGGGCGAAGTGAGTGTCGATTTCTGGTCGCTGAAACTTTCTTCTTTTTTTTTTCTCCGCGATTGAATTGGATGTACGCGTATATGTTGCGTGAACATTCTTTTCATTGATGTTTTTTAAGGAGAGAGAAAAAAAAAGTTTGGAAATAAGTGGAAAAAGAGGAGAGATAAACGAAGAATGAAATAATAAAAATAAAGTGGCACACAGCTGCTGAAGAATGGAACGAATATATTGTCGGTTCGATCAATAGGAACAACGGCGAAGAAGCAGCAGCGGCAATAGAAGAAGAAGAAGAAGAAGAAGAAGAAGCAGAAGAAGAGTAAGAAGAAGAACAGTTTGCATATTTTGAAAGCACTGAAAATGAGTGGAAAAGTAAACCATCAAATTTTCATTGAGCCGTAAAAAATGCTTTATAATTTCTCTCTCTCTCTCGCTCTCTTTCGTTATTATATTCAAAAAGACGTATTAAAATAATAAAGCAGCGAGTTTTTTCTTCTCTCTCTCTTCCGTTAATATATATTTATAGAGAGAAATAAAATAAAGAAGCGATCGATCGCAATTTGGCTTTAATTTTAAGTGAAATACGAATTGAGGGATTCGCTCGCAGCCTCCGCTGCACTTGGCGCTCTCTTTTACATTCTAATGGCGTATTGATTGCGAAACAGTTAAGTTGAGCAAAAAATAAAAACCCGCTCCATAAGAAAGCCATAAATATGTAATCGTAATGTGGTTATTAAACTTTTATAACCGATTATATTACAAGCATTGCGTACAATGAAACGCGAAGAAAAAAAAGAAGCGAAAAAGAGAGTGAGAGTGAGCGGAGAGAGAGAAAACGCCGCTCGCTTATAATAAAAACTTCGTTCGTCTTCTCTTTCCGTCGTTCAAGCTCCTTTCGCTCTGTTTACACACTCAACTGTTGAACCAACAATATTTAAGAAAAGTACAAATTTCGCGCTCACTCTATATGTATACAGTGTGTTGCTTTTTCTTTAAAAAAAATAGCGTGTGACAGGTTACCAAATAACTGATTGCTACTCGAGTAACACTCGAAACAATATATCAGATATATACACGTCGGCGAATATATATCTTCACTCGCTTCTCCATTTTTTTTCGCACTTCTCACTTCTCGCACATTGATAATTTATTTTTGCGCTAAACGCCGGCGCTCGCGCGCCAAGACGCTTGTCGAGCACGTATTTCGCGCCTCGGACCTCGAGATGAATTATGAAGCGTTCTACGGCAACAAATTCGCGCATACGATATACCAAATTGCACTTGTAAGTGATGTTCGAGATGACAGCTACAGCACCATCGCACACACACACATATACACACACACACTGCAATCCATTCGCGAAGTAACTGGCCTGAAATCCGGAGGGTGGTCAATATCTACAAGATACACTCTGTTTGAGCGTAGATGGATGTGTTTGAATGCATGTGAAAGATGAGCGCTTCGAACACATAGCGAGAGGAGAGGGAGAGAGAGAGAAAAAATTCTTTTCTACTTCGCTATCGACACGGAGCAATGACCAGAAAAATTGGCTCATCTAATTACTCACTAAATTCTAGCTAATATTAAAATTAATTGTCGCAGTGCAAATAAAAAGCAAACGAAAACGATAAAAGCAGCAGCGAAAGAGTAGAAAAAAAATCTCCGAGTTTACATTTTATAAAACGTTATTATGCTAATCAATCAATCAAATGCTGTTTTCGTGTTTTTTAGCGAAATAAACGGTGTAAAGCAGGCAGAAGTGAGAAAGAAGCAAATGCCAGTGGAGAAAGTGAAAAGAGAGGCCATTTGGCCATTTCTTAACGTAACAGTGCATACACACACACGTTGAGCGAAGTGATAACGAGTTGGCTCGCTGCTCGTCCGCCCCCGACCAGCGGAAAAACAAGACCAATGGTTTTCTGCATTGGGATATTTGCGCCATAAATCAAATCCGCAAAGACAGCAGAATTCTGCAAAGGCATGCAACATTTTCTGCACAACACTGTACCCAGAAACACAAGCACACATAAGCAAAAGAGCGCACGGAGGGAGCGAGGAGAAGAAGAGATAAACAGTTTTTCGCTCGTAGCGCATCCATTACCGTGAAGGGGCACTTTTGCTTCTATCGCATCGATGTGTATGTGTGTGCACTCGGCTAAACGAACGCATCGCTCGTCAATAGCGAGATGCGCGCAATTTATCTATTTTTACATATGGATAAATATTTCCAAATGCATTGTGTTTCGCTGCTTTGAACGAGCGAGAAAACATATGACCACTTTCGGTTGCGTTCTTCTGCAATCGAACCGACGGCTCGACAATATTTCAGCGAACGATACAAATATAGCATCAGCGTAATATGTCTGTCGTATATTTCACTCGACTCGATTCAATACACAATGCTGCAAGCCGTTAAAATTGTGTGTGTGCGAAGCGAACAAGTCAAAGTCCAAACATCATCAGCTTCAAAGATGGACGAGTATCGTGTCAAAGGCTGACAACGGATACCCTGTGTGTGTGTGTCGCTCTTCTCGCTCACTCTCCATCTCGTTTTCTCGAGTGGTTCGCGATTGATAAATAACGCGAGGCATTGAAAACATGGCAGTGTGTTCACTGGTATGCACCGAAAGCGATCACACACATAGCGCTCGCAATAATCGCGTCTATCCATTGGTCGGCGGTGAAGAATCGGCGAATGAATGGTACACGGCCGAAAACATAAATAAAATTTGAAAACTCAATTCGGTGTGTGATTTTGGAGAAGCGCGCGCTTCAGTGTGCGTTCAGCTCGCGAGTAATATTTATAATGCTAATAATCGAGATGCACATCGAGAGCGCAGAAAGCCGAGTCGAATATAAGAAGCGAGTGTCTCGCGAGAGATGGTAATGGAAAAACATGGCGTGTTGTTTACGCGAGAAGCGATCGGGAGTTCAGATACGCTCGACATCGCTGCAGCACTCGCATTCGGCACAACACGCAGACAGAAGCGGTAGTAGATGAAGCAGCCGAGTAGGCGAAAAATACACAAGCGCCATAAACATTATGAGTGGGTACATTCATCAACTGGTAAAAGATAGCGCAAAGAAAATGCGGAGAAAACAGAAGAGCAGCAATCTTCGCTTACACCTCATTTAACCCGTTATCACCAGTAGAGAAAACGTCGGGATAAGAATAGAGTGATCCGCGCCCGGCTTTCACCACACAATTCATTCATCTTGAAGCGTTACGCGCGATGCGTTTTTCATTTCGCCGAGCTGCCGCGCGCAAACAATAAACACAAACCGTGTAGGTACGATGACATCGATGCATCATGCTAATGATACCTGTTGGCTGAGCGCACACTAAGCGCACTTCATTTGCAAGCGAAAATGCTCGAAACGAAACGCTAATCAAGCAAATTAATATCGGCGAAGAAAAGGCAATTACCATTGAATATAAAATCGTTGGTAATCACAGCGTCGCTCGTGCACTGCGGGCGACGAGCGCGGAGCGGACAAGCGCTCGCTAGGCTGCTCGATGCCGGGCAGTGGCGGATCGCGGCGGGGTTTGACGCTTTTATTATTTTACTGCGATCAAAGTATTGATTAGTTGATGTTATGTGTGTGAAGCAGCAGCGTTAGTCATCATAAATGGCAGCAACGCTCACTTTGTGACCATCTCTCTCTCTCTCGCTCTCGCTCTCGCTCTCGCTCGGCTTTGATCAATTCATATAAAACAAAGGAATATTGATTGCTTTAATGCGGAGCGAGAGCGAGCCTTTCGCTCGTAGCCATTGTTCGCATAATTGCAGTACGTGTGTACGTTCAATATTAAATTGATTAGGAGCGAGCGGCAGAATAGTTGTAATAAGAGTGGAGCGGCACAATGAGCGATGCAAATGAATGCGAATTGTGCCGCTCCGAAGCGGGCGAATCTTTTCTCTCTGCGCTCGAATGTTCTTGTCGTCTGGTCTCCGCAGCAGCACATCCGATCGACGGCTGTTTGATCGCTGCAGGAACTGGTGGCAGTTGAAAAGAGATGAAGCAAATTGCTCACTTATAAACATTGTGTGTGCGTATGGAATTGGGTTGTTTTGGCGCTAAGAGAGCGAAAGTACCGTTGCGTGATACTTGCGTTACACATTAAAGAAAACGTTTTCATTGAAAGGCGTATTTCGCTCGTTTGCATTGAACAATAGAAAATGCGTATGCAACGAAATCATAGTACAATCATTATTAACTTCAATTTCACCGAAAACGCGCGTCGAGCAACCAAATCTCAATCATTATCGTCGCTGCGAGAGGCTCCTCGTCCACGGCTCTCGCTCTTTCTCAAACACTCTTGCCAACCATTAAAGCACAAACTGATATCGGCACATAAAGTATCACATCATTACATACACCCCTTATAATGCTAGCATTCAGGTGTGTCATTTGCACGTAGCCTCTCTCTCTCCGTGCAACGCTCGCTCTCCCATTCTCACTTCGCTATCTCTATCTTCCCACTAATACATACAACACTCAAACACTCACGTAAAAGTGTACACGTTAGCTTTTTTCTTTCGCGCACAGTGCGAGTGCAGCGCAAAATGCATAATCAGAGAAAATTGAAGCGCACAAAAAACGCATCCACCCTTAGCTTTTTGATACATTTTAAACGCGGCGAGAGCTATCCGACAGCGGAGAGCGCGATGCCGAAACGTAATCACGTAATTACGTGTAGGAAAACGCGCAGAGGAAGAGCAGCGCGAAAAAGCAGTGAAGCAGCTTTTCGGGGGTCGACACACAATGGACGAGCGGATGGATGGAGAGACGGATGGACGGATGGCTGCATGCATGAGGCGCAGTTTGGCGACAAGTTTGAAATGCAGTCGGAGTTTTGGCGAAAAAAGAAGTGATTACTGTAAAAATTGAATAAAAGTGAAAGAAGATTGAAATGAGTAGCAGAAGCCGGAATTTCGGAGGCGAAGCGAATCGCGATCAAAGCGAGAGCAAGAGCGAAGAAATCGAGCGCTAAGAAATGAAGCAAAGGCCAAAGTTGCAGTGAACAGCGATTTCGACAGTGTTCGCGAAGAAGAAGACAATTTTTTCGAGTTTGGTAAACGCAAGACGAATGGCTGCCCATTAGTTTTAACTTTTAAAAGCCCAAATTTGTATTAAAGTTGGAAACAAATATAAATCAGTTGTATAAAAGAGAAAGCGAGTGAAGCAGCAATCGTTTAAACAGTGACAGTGACAAAGAATAGATGATACATGGAAGCGAGAGGAGGAATAAATTTCTTGTTGTGTACACAACCAGTGCACACACGCACTGCTCTCTGAATATCATTTTTTTGCTCCAGCATGCACTGCGTACGAGTTTTTGCGGAAACAAAATAAATTGCGAACTTTCGGTATTCCAAGTGTGTTTCGTCTTTTGAACGCATATCAATTTATATATACACACAGCGCGCCTTTCGCTTATTAATCGAGAGCGAAACATATAGACTGTGGAAATGAGATAACGTGGATAATGTTATTGCTTCCTACCGTTCGCGAGCGCGAAAAAAACTTGGCCGACACTGCCCCAATTGAGCGCCGCGTTTAATGAGCGAAAACTCGAGCGAACAAAGAATGTTGCAAGATTTAAATGCGATTTCAAAACGAAACAGATTTATGTCACTCGCTCTCGCTGCTTACAGCTCGTATCCATCTTGCTTATGGATTGGACTCGACTGGAGATGGTTCTCAAACAGCCGCACTCACTTACGAGGTGGTGGCTGCAGCTCATTGTGATGCAGAACATAACGCGAACGCGATCACTGCGGGAGAAAAGAGCGGCAACGAGCTTCGTATGCATACTAAAACGCGGCGAAACGGAGAGGGCGAGCGAATTTTGAGCACGGCGATAAATATCGCCGTCCGTTTACGCGTTTGCATTCTAGCATCGCTCGCATGCTTGACCTGTGGCGCGGCCAAACCACGCGCAACAAACTGCTGCTCCCTTCACGACGGACACCGCCGTACGCCAGCACACAGCGCTGATTGAGAGCGCGGAGAGAAAGTGCATCCATTTTCGTATTAAATGCGAGCGCAGAGATGCAGAGATCGAAATCTATAAAACGCTTTCATTTGGAAGGGTAATTCGACGACATTACGGGTTGCAAAAACAAATAACTGAGCAAAGATTGCCAAGTTTAATTTACATAATTGCAGATTTGTGTGCAGCGTTTTGCCGTTGAAAGCCGTTGATACATTCGAAATAAGAACGGCAACGGTTATTACTTCTTGCGATCAATTCTTCTAGTCGTCCAATTTTAATTATAAAACGCAGTCGAACGCGGAGCGAGAGTGTTGCGGGGCAAACGCGCGTTTGGAAATAAAGTTCGATAAGAACACATCGAGAGCGAGAGACATTTAATAAAACGATGGCTGCGAAAGGAAATAATAGATTCGCGTACTGTGCGAAGCAGCAGAACACTGCGAAGATAGAAACATCACAGATGTTCCGCTCTATTCTGGTCTGACATATCATCAAAATTGCAACCTGTTCCCGATTGCGAGAAAGCTCGCGCGAGTAACAGACAGTTTCACTTTCAATATTCAAGCGGCCGGACTCGAGCAGCGAGCAAAGTGAGACGAGTTTTAATAATAAGCGCGCAGCACAATGGCACACGAACACAAAAAGTCAATGTAATGAATTTCGCGTGTCAAAAATTCATAACGAATGATGTCAGCTCGACACCGATACATACAGGGTGAGTCGTGCGCGCACACGGAGGCGCATCGATGACCCCCCAACCGGCGAGCGACAATGCGTGTCATTTGCAACGCGCGCTCGACAACGTGGTCGCAATTGAAATGGCAATGTCGGCTCGGCGTGCACATTTGCATAGCGGGCGTGCAGCAGCAGTCGCTTTGAACTGCGCGCTGTGGAGCCGAGAGTGGAAATTGAATTGGCAATTGAATCGCATTTTCGAAGCGCGATCGAGTTTATCAAATCGTACGCCTTCTCAATTTCAAAACTATTTCACTCTTTTCAATTCGCTCTTTACGCTCAATCAAAGACTTACTTATTTCTTGTTCGCTCGCTTTTAGTTTACACTGTATTTTTTAAATCTACAATTTGAAGCATTTATGGTTTTACAGCTTTGGTGAACCAAAAGCGCCTTTAAAAATCTTTAACAGATTGCTTTGAAAGCACCTCGACTCGCTCAGCGCTGCCTCCTTCTCGTTTCTCGTTCTCACTCTCTTCTCTCATCTCGCTCGTTTCGCACAAATCTTTCGCGAGCGGTCATTTTCGTCCAAATTCGCTTCAAACTCATCGAAGCGTTCAGCGCTGTGCTTCTGCTGAAGCAGAGCGAAAGCGAGGCAAAGCGAAAGCACAGCAGCAGCAGCAGCACAGTGTGCGCCATTATAATCACGAGGGGCCAAGAAGTTGTCATTTTCCCGATCCATGGCCTAAGATAAATACCATTTTCGTCGTTCTCTGCTGTTGCTTTTTGTTTCTCTTTTCTCGTTTTTTTGTGCGCTCTCTTTCCTCTCTCTGCTTTTTTCGACGCAAAAAGAGGCGAGAAGAGACGATAACGATTCCAATTACCAAAGTGAAACCAATAGGGTACTGAAATTACAATAAACCATTCGACTGGCTGAATGCTTGTGCGCGCTCGCTCCATCTCACACACTCGTGTGTGCTGTGCGCTTCGCAAAGTTTCTCTCGAGATTTCTTCGCTCTCGCAAAAAGAATATGATATCGGAGAAGAATGGATAGCTTTGTCGATGCTTCTCTTCCCATTTTCAAATAAGTATTTCTGCGTGAGGATGAAAACGGCTCAACTTTTTTGACAGATGCCTTCTCGGGGGAGCAATGAAACGGCGCAGCGTTCGCGAACCAGAGCTGTGCGTACCCAAAAAAAGTTCTTCTTCGAAAACGAGAGCACGCGGGACAGTTCGCGATCCGATAATGCGGCGCTTGGCTTTAGCTTGCGACGGCGAAACGCGGACTGCAGGAGGTCGTGTTTCGCAGACCACCAGTCACGAGTTATAAATCTTGGATAGCAGCCTCATATTTTGCGATTCTTCGCTGCGTAGTGGGTAGAGCGTGTGCTTGCGACCGGCGTAATTAGCGGGGTACATGCCCTGCACCAAATCGCTCCCCATCATCGAGCACAGTGACGGACGAGGGGCAGAGTACGAGCCGCGGAACAGCAGCAATTTGTTGCTGCGATCGACATACGCGAGCGGTGGCCGTGATAAATGGATCGAAAGGCCATTGCGGTCAGTAATCTCGGGCGATGCGCCGCGGCCGCATTATATTCGCTCGCATTATGCGTTTTTACGAGCGTCGAGGAAGGTGAATGAAAGAATGGCGCGAGTGAATGCCCATTTAATTTTAACACTTGTACGAAATCCTTTTCTGTCAAAAAGTGTGTTTGAAATGTATGAGGTTGAGGAGAAGCGAGAGATGGCATAAACCTAAGGCTGGAGCAGCATCCGCCGTAATGCTTATTTGCTATGCTTATAGTATGTAAAGCGTAAAAAGAGAGCAGAGCGAAGTAGTAAAAAAGCGCAACTTTTCCGTTGCCTGCTCGTAAGTAAGCGAAAGTTGATTTCGAAAAGCAAATTCACTTTATTTCAAATGTGACATCAGACAAAGTCAGACAAAGTGCAGAGAAGATCAAATGCATATTTTCTTCGTGTTTTATGGCTTTTATGCTAAAAATTTTTTCGTCGTTCGCTTCGCTCGTCGCCTTCCTTCGGCTTTCGCTCCGAAATTAGGCTTCGAATATATTTTTGACGAGATTTGAAGAAAAGTGCATCCATTCTCTCACCCTTAAGTAACTACTTTTCGCAATTCAATCAAACGCAAGTACATTTTCGCGTACAGCACTACAACGCAGAGAGAGGCTTTCTTCCGCTGCGATCCGCACATCCTAATTTCAATTTCATTACACTTTCAACTCTTCGCTGCTACTCCCACCAGCCAGCGGAATCCAGCGTTCACATCAGCATCCATTAGCGTATTAAACGCGCGAGCAGCGCACGTCGGGCAGTGGAATGCGACGCGCGCGATATAGAAGAGGCGAGCGGATAGCGAAGTGCGGTCATAATTTACGAGGAAGTGTTATTGAAAAAGGACAGAAGAGGGCAATAAGGGGCTTTATATCTCTCGTAAAAGTTTTATGGACATTTGGGCAAACAGCGGCGAGAACTCTTTTTGGCGAGCGAGCGTTGAATAAGTTTTGATTTTCTCGAGAGAGCGTTGTAAAAGCGAGAAAAGCGTTAAGAGGTAAAGCTCTTGGCGAAACTGAAATAATCGCCGTCGCTGCACAAGTGCGAAAGAAGAAAAAGCTTTTGAAAATAATTTCGCTTAATTGTCGTCGACGTTTTCGGCAGAAATCGATTAATTCCGTGACAAGCGAGTGCGAGAAAAACGCAAATTCATTGACAAGTTGGCACGCAAAAAAACACGCACTGCCATTTATACGCAGTGCGAAGCGAAAACAAAAACTCAAAGCTCAACTCATAGTTTTTTTGTCGGGCGCTGTAACTCGATACAATGGCGCTCGCTTCAAAGTCGCCGCACACACGTCGGTCGTTTTCGTTGCATCACTCACCTAGAGAAGAGAGAAAAGAGAAAGTGGAGTGAATTCAATTAGAGTAGAGTATGAGAATGAAGAAAAGTGCTCAGCATTTACGCAAAGCTCGGCTCGTTACGCTTTAATTAAACCTCAGAGCCACGCTCACAGCCACGAGATCCTCGATAATCTTAAAAAGATTACATTGATTGCAATCATAAAAGCGTAACCAAACTTTTTTCTCCTCCTGCTACTTTCCTCATCAATCGGTCGCCTCATCAAGAAAGGGTAATTAGAGATTTACTCGATGGAAAAAGCTAATCAAGTCCAGCAGCAGCAGCAGCGGCAGCGTAGCGTGTGTGGTAACGATGGCAGTGTGCAGCGCGGCGAAGGTATGATATATTGCAACATAATGGTCAGCGAGGGTAAAACCACCCTCAGCTATATAAACCGGGATTAAATAACCATCAATCAAACGATAGAATGCTTGTGTTTGAGGGGTTACAGTAATAATCCGAAGCCACACACAATTGTGCGCGAATTGGAGAGCAGCGAATTAAGCGAAAAGAAGCGAAATAAAAGCGCCGAGGATGGAAATTATCGAGTGCGATGCAGTGTGCTTTCGAGATGCGATGTGTTTATATTCCTCGCTGCTATCTCTCGCAGCGAACTCGACTATCTTGAGTTGGTCGCTTTGAGCGAAATGGAAAGTGCACACGAAAATGAAATCCATGAATGGATGGCGAGAGAAAGAATATTATCTCGACCGAAATGGCAATAAGCGAGCGGAGGACAAAAGCTGCTGCTGCCGCTCGATTATTGCGAACTCGAGGGACGCATCAAGAGGTATTCACCTCATTATTACGGTTCGATACCGTTCGGATGGATGCACACACAAACCCGAACCAATGTCAATCCGTGTTGTCCACTCAAATAAACGCGGCGTATGTGTGTGTGTGTGTGTTGTGTGTGTGTACAAATTCGACGCGTAACAAGCGACGAGAAAGAAAAAATACACGAAAACGTACTTTCAACGATCGCCGAACGATTTTCGTTCGCCGTTCTCGCTTTTAAATCATTTATTTGACTCGAGTTTGCTGCTGCTGTCCACCTCTCGTTCGTGTTTTCGTCGCTGATTGCGAGCGAGCGTCAAGGCGAGCGCTTCGCCAATCCATCTAACTAGCTATCCATAGCTTCACGCTTCGTCTTCATTAAGCACACGATCGAAGCAAAAAACCGAGATGAAGAAGAAGAAGAAGAATGAGGTAGAACACGAGGCTGGATGCAGGCGAGAGAGAGAGTAGCGAGTAGAGATGCTCGCTGCTGTTTTTGCTGGATGCAAAGATTTATTTTCGTTTCTCTCGTCGCCTCGTGTTTTAATACATTCGCTCGCATTTATGTATGCAGCGAAAATAAGTCGCGCAAATGTTTGTTTTGCGCCGAATTCAAAAGTAGAAATTCTGCGCTCAGCAAAGAAGAAGAGAAACACATTCTTAGCAACATGAATCTTATATTAGCGTGGCAAATATGCGAATAAAGGTGCGAAAAGTGAGCGCAGCGAAACGAGATGCACAAAAAATCGAGTGTAAGCGCACAGTGTACAGCATTAAGCTTAAGCTCTTGGGAACAAAAAGCGGCACTCAGCGCGTCTAGCGATCGCAAAAAGCGCGCACAGCTAAGAAGGCGAGAAAAAAGGCGAAAATTCGATTCTGTTTGTGCGGCAATCACGAGAGCGAAATTAAGAGTGTCACCTCGCTGCGAGTGCACACTTCCATCACACGGGATTACACACATTCGCACACTGCGAAAACAGCATCCCATACGTTCACATTTCGCGCAGCTTAACGCCAGCACCACTCACTCTCGTTATCAGCGCAGAGTAGACAGAAAAAAAAGAAAACACGAGCAGCGAGAAAATGAATGTCCTGCTCAAGCCATCAACGGTAATCAGCGTCGGTAAGGTGAAGCAGATGAAAAAGCATCGCGCGAGGCGTTGTGCGCGAAATGAGAACATACGAGCGCGGATCAGAAGCAAAGCTCGAAAATAATTAAGTGTTCTCGATGACCACTTTTCTGGTAGCCGCATTCACACGCGAGCCAATCGCAGTGTGACCAGCGATGTCTCGCGTATAAATCGCGAAGCACGTCACACTCGATTTAAAATGAATTTTCGGCGAATGATAAGTTGAAGAGTTTGATGGGCAACGCGTTAAGCTATTTGCCGTCGTTTTTGCGCTTCTTCTTCGCACTCCATTCTCATCTCGAGCCAAATCTGGTGTGTTGTGTGTTTTTAGCCAAGTTTTTATGGTCAATTTATGAGCGAATTTTCGCTAAACTCGCTGCACGGAGGCTTCGGTGCGCCTTCGACTGCGATATATGCACTTATGCGTTGGCAAAATGGCAACAAAGCGTGAGATATAATACGAAATGGAGCGAAAAATGTCGATACTAATGTTCAATGCTTTTTTGAATATTCAAACGTTTAAGCAAGTGAAGAAGAAGTGCATTTCGTTATCAATAATCCAATTGCATTTCAATGAGATTTGCTTCCATTTCAGACCGCGATACTTTTCCACTTAAATCCCCATTTTTTCTCTTTCCTCCGCTTTTTTAGCCTCGCTTAAATTAGCTTTGCTCTAATCCTTTCCACATTTTAAACATCCGCAGCGCTCCTCTCTTCACGATGTTGGCGGCCGACGGACTACTCGAATGCTGATCAATCGATAAATATTATGGCAAAGTTACGGGAAAAGCATCGCGGCCGATTACACGCACAACAGCGAGCGAAAGAGTTGAAACGGCGCCGGAATCGAAGGCCAGCCGTTTTGCATCTCGGGCACCGCTTTCAAGCATCTCTCGCGGGCATCATTTGCTTAATGCCGCTGGGGTCAACATTCGTGGCGTATCTCTTCAGTTCGAGACTGCGAGCGAGTGAGAGAGAGAGAGAGAGAGAGAGAAGAAGGCAAACTAGATTGCTCTTCTCTCTCGTTCTCCCTCGTCGCTCTCGCTCTCCACCGTTTCTTCGTTCGCTGCCTCTGTTCGCAGTTCCATCGAATGATGTGTGCGTTCAAAAGCGAGACTGTGTAATGCACAGCGAGTTATTACAGCCGCACGTTTCTAATTTAGAATTATTCGAGGCAATTCTGCATTAAACGGGCATTATCTTTGCCCACATCACGAGGTGCTCCCAAATGGTTGCCATAGCATAAAGTTCACAGCAGGGGTCATCCAAATATGCGTTTGCATCCAACAAACTCGAGCGAAAATGCAAAACGTTGCATTACGCCGAGCACACACATACACGCACACGTCTTTTGCTTTTTCTGCTTTTCGCTCGCTTCTTCGCTTCTACCAGAATCTGGGCTCCAAAAGCTGTGCCCAGATTCTGGCTGCTCGCTGCCCTAACCGAAAAAGAAAACAACGCTCACGGTTCGAGATGGCTGTACAAGAGGGCGCTCTGGCGCTGGTTTAAACAGATTTAACCAAATACGGGTGCGAAATTTCGGTGTCGAGAAGCGTGCACGTGTGGCGAGCTAAGCGAAAACGATTCGAAATTGTGCATCTGCTCGAGCGCGCTGTCGAAGCGAATTTCGCTCGAAAACATCGCATCGCTTTCTAGCCGAAACATGTCGCAATCGTGTTCTTCTCGTGTTCTTAAGAAATGCGAGCGACACAGACGAGAGAAGCGACTTCACGTGTTTCACGCAAAAGAAAAAAAGAAGTCGAAGCAAAAATGTGCAAAATCACGAAACGCAGAATGGTGAATATGGTATTGAAAAAGATGCCAGAAGAGATGACACGAAAAAGGCAACACATTGATGTCAAGCATGCATCGAGTAAAAAATCATTTATCAAACGCAATCATAAGTCCATTGGCAATGCTGTTGTTGCTGGCTGCTATATCATCTCCTCAATGCGCTTTCAATATGTACTCGCAACTTACGACAACAATAATGAATATGCATTTGGACATTTACTGTGCTAGCGTTAAATAAGCGGATCGATATTCAAAACCAGATTATACGGCGAACACCACATTCACACTTTTTGCGTAGGAAAAAAAATTAAAAACTCGACGTTTTTCAAGCCACAAATAAAATGTTCAAATGAGCGAGTTTGGCGTTCGGAGGCGAGAGCGAGAAACAGACAGAAATTAATGGGGGGGCTTAACGCAAAACCCCGTCCGTCACCACCGTGTCCAACAAGTGATTAATTACTCGCTCGTTATGTTTCCAAATATACATCATACGAATGCGAAAAAAGTGTGCTGTCGGTATGCGGCAGCGATGGGCCATTTTTTGCGCTTTTTATTTTCGCGCAAAACTTTTTCGGGCAGACATCACTCGTGTCTTTTCTTAGAAAATATTGTAAAAACGGTGAGTTCGAAGCGAGAAGAACAAGCGAGTGTAGAACGACGTAACTGCTGCTGCTGCTGCTGCTTCTGCCGTTCGAGTTGGTGTGTGCAAATAAAGCCAAAGTTAAAAAACAAGAAGGAAAATAAGGAGGTTGCAGAAAGGGGAAGAACTGACTGTCAATCATTTGCTTAGTCGAGGCTAACATTCCATCAACAATGCAGGTGCCTTCTTCTTCTTCTTCTTCTTCTTCTCCAACTTCAACGTCTTCTGCTTCTTCTTCCTTCTCGCAGCAACGACCATTTTCGGCCTTTTCTTCGCTCGTCAAAATGTACACACAAACATCTTTGGCGACAAAGCAGATAGCAGAGAAAAAGCAGCGAACGCACAACTAATTGAGCTTGAATCTTTCAAAAACGCTTCACTTTTTCCAGCTTTTCGCCATTCTTAAATAAATGAATGGCTAAACAGCTGTTCGCACAATTTGTGTAAAAAGTGAATTTACATCGACAGTTAATTAGCAGAGGTAAACATGGCAAACCAAAATGGAAGAAGAAGAAGAAGCAGCAGCAGCAGCAGTCAATTACAGTGTCCAGCTTTCATCGCTGGAAAATGAAAGAGGAAGAAGTGCTTGCGAAGATGAGAAGTGAGCGAGAGAAGTTGTATATGTTAGCAGCGAGCGAAGCGAAGTGCGCTGGTGTCTAGTCGAAAAAATAGGGCCAAGTGAGTATAAACAATTTCGGTGTGTTTGTGTTTTTTGGTGAAGTGGCTGAAGTGCGTCGACATGCACGCGTGTTTCGCGCGAAGATTGATTAGAGTGTTAGACAAACAGAGTGGGAATGTAATTTTGAAGAAATGTATCTCGCAACAACTCACTCATTCAACTCGTTCATTAATTAGAAATGCGATCTCGCTCGTTCACGATGAATGAGAAATGAAGAATGGAGCGGAGACGGCGGCGGAGGAGACAAAATTAATTGCTCGTTTTTTTCGCACCTATCCGAAACAATCGCTGCGCTTCACATCGAGCGCTGCAGCAGCAGCACCAAATTAATCGTCGTCGCTTAATTCGATTAAAAACGCGCGCTTTGCCCTTTTTCTTCGCCCGAATCATTCGCGAAGAGGAAGGAAATAACAAAGTGTACTTTTATTGCCACTTTTTTATTGCTTCCTTTTCACTTTAATAAAGAGCGCCGTTTTAAACACTGCAGCAGCCAAAGCGCTCTCATCAACACCTCCGAACGACTCCCGTCTTCGCATCTTTTTCTCACCACGACGCGCTCACTAGACGCGCGCACACACGTTCGCTCGCGGCGCGGACAGCAGCGAGTCGCGGTGCGAAATTTGGCGAGTGCCTGCATCTCATCACGACGCCACACACAAAGTGAAAGAGATTTTCGCTGAATTGAAGCGCTCTTTTCTCGTCTCGTACTCTCGCTCGCTTTGTGCCAATGTGTCGCTCATTGAAGAGCGGTGAAAGAAAAAAAGGGAGCGAAGACAACAATAAGACTTATGGGCTACACCAACCGCCCGATGTAAACTCGTCACAAAGTCAGCGATAGTGCAATCGAAGGGAAAATGAGTGAAGGGAGAATACATATCCGAGTGATGGGAGAGCGCGAGGCCAAAATGTGTACAGCAGCAGTCAGTAGATACACAAACATCTGATGCTCGCTCTCCTCAATATTAATACTCCAGTTTCGAAAAAAAACTCAATACGACAGCAGCACTTTCAACACACTCTAACAGCTGCTCCCTCACATGCACACAGCTCCGAGTTCGCTCCTCTCAAATGCAATACATACACACACACAAAATGTGTCCGAAAGCTATGGAGAAGAGCGCATATAATATGTAAATAAGCGTGACAGTTGCGAGAAGAAGTACAAAACAGAAGAAGATATGGTGAGAGGCGGCATAAAAAGGTGACAATGGATTTGTGCTTATGGAGGCTCGCAAAATTGGACTCGCAATTATTTGTAATTTCTAGATGGCGAAGCGAATCCAAGGACAGTTTTCGCTTGTGGCCAAGAACATCGAATTCGGAACCTCGGTGACTCGGAGCGAGGCGAGGAGCGAATGGAGGAAAAGAGATGCACAACAAGCAGAACCGAAATGGAAGAAACCCTGCGGTTCGCGAGAAGGGGAAGAGAAGAAGACTACCTGCTGTCGAAGCTTTCCTATTTTCAATTGAATTATACGCGAAAGAAACTCCACGATTCTCATACTTATGCCTAAACTCGAGCCCTCTTACTGTCCAACAGCCGCACCAGCGCATCGGGGGTCGAGCGCGGAGTATCGAGGCCACAGCTCGATTATGCATACGCATCTATCTGTGCACCAGCACCGCCACCAACACTAACGCCAATTTCGGCGTTGTATATGCGAAATGAGCCGAGCGCTCGCTGCTGCTGCTGCTGCTATTGTCAGCCTCAATGAGCAGAACATAGAGTGCGAATATGCAAACGCAGTGAAATGGTACAAGAGAATGGAAGCGATGACGCTAGTCGCAGTTCATTTCGGATGCAAAGCTGCCCACTTTGGCGCAAAGCGATACGTGCTAGTTGGGCTGCGTGCGTGTTGCTGAGAAAAAAGGTTAAGAAACTGTGGTCAGTGTTTTCGCTGGAAGTGAGTGCTGCGAGAGAGCATCGCTTAGCGAGCGAACAACGAATGAACGCTACAATAACAATGCTCGTTTCTAAAGATAGTCTTGGGAAAAGATTCTCACTGCCCTCGCTGCACTCTATCTCAGCAGCAGCCGCAGATAGTAAAAGATGGCTGTTTTAACGACAAGCATAAATCGCTTTTCACGACAAACACTGCTCGAGATTAAATCACACACAAGTGTGCGAGCAGATAGTAGTGGTCGTTTTTTGCTCGAGCACTGTTTACAGCAGTCAACAACCACTCGCTAGCTGCCGATGCTCTGCTGTCCAATTGCCACTCGCCGTAAATTAGAATATCGCGAAAGAATGAGGAAACTTTCCTTCCTCTTCCAACCTATTTAATGGTCATTTCAATTAACGGCGATTGTCTTTGCATCGAACACTTTTACTGCCGCCGCTGCTGCTGCTGCTGTGTTGCAATCGCTGAACGCGATCTCAGCAAGTAACGCGGTCGATGCACCATGCATTCAGTTCGCTGTGACCCGATTCAACCCGAATCGGAACCAGGCGCGAATAGGCGACCTCTTCTTCTGCTTCTTCTTGTTGTTGTGTTCGCTGAATTCGCGTCTCTCGCGTCGCGCCCTTCGTTCGTTTCGTGTCACACACGATCGCAAAGCGAATAAATTCGCTGCGAAACGGATTATGAATTTGGGAGGTCTCGAATCGATGCTGTTTCACCGCGTGGGTTCCATTTCCGAGCGTCCAGAAATTTAATTGAGACGCTGAGATGTGCTCTCTTGCGCGCCGAGCGAGAGTGGAGCAGCGCATCGCTAGTGTCTTGGGCAAAGAGAGCAGCGAAAATATGCAAAAGTGCATTTGCATTCGAAAATGAAAAAGCGCCATAATTAACATGTTATACAACAAAGTTTGCGAAAGGCGAGCAGCGAGTACACGCAGAGCTACGTTCTACGCCAAACTCAATTTGCACACAATTTTACAATTGATTAAAAGCGAGAGCGTAGAAATGCTCGACAAGAAGTCCGCAGCAACTCGCTACAAGAGCAACGCGTGTACACAATGTACTACTTGAAGCTACATTAGCATTTCCTGAGGAGGATACATTAAAACCTCACTACATTAAGCGACTTCATTAATTACCCCCGAAAGCTTGTTCAACACTTCGCATTACAGGTGTATTTCGAGTAACAATTTAATTAAAAACTTTTTAAAAAAGTACAGCCAACACAGCAGCCATACGCAATCAATCAATCTTCGCTGCCGTGAGTGCGACGAGTGCGGATATGTGTGTCGATGGTACCGAAATGGCAATTTGCTCGCGGAGCGGAGAGTGAGCGAGACAGCACCACTCGCCGCCGAACGCTTCGTATGCCTGGCAGCGAGAGATGAGTGCGAGGAAACAAGTGAGATACTAAAGACTGGCGTTGCAAAACGCCGAGAGAAAAAAAAGTAAAAAGCGATGAATGCAATTATGGCGACATAATGAGAAGAGACAGTTTTCGCTCGTAAAAATGAATTTTATTGCCAGTCCGAGTGGAGAACGACTAGACAACTCGCGGGTAGAGCACGGCGAAAATGAAACGCGAATCGGCCATTATTCGGCAACAGAATCGATAGGCGATCATATAAAGCGCGAATGAATCGCGGCGGAGCTGGGAAAGTGGGTAAGAAAGGAAGGCAAATTCTTGATTCATGCATTCGCTGCTTTGGCGAAGATTGCTTTTAAAGAAGTTTAAGAAGAATGCTTTCAGTACGGAGCGCAGCGAAAAAAAAATCATATTTATTGCCAATGCGAGCTTCTCTCAATTCACACCGAATTTCATTGCTGCGCTTTCAATGGCACAACAGAATACGATATAAATTGGTAGGTTTTCGCAACACATCCACAGACAGATTCGAGTCTAGATTCGAAAAAGGGTGATAACGACCAAATGATTCAAGAAATCGTTTTGAATAATGAGCAAGAAAAATGGCTCTCTTCCGACTTCGGCACACACACTCGCTCGCAGTACGCAGCCAGATTAGACGAACGAACTCAATTGCGCCTTTAATCACTCGCGTTCAGCCATCAGTGCACAAGAAGAAGAAGGAGAAGAAGGAGAAAAATGAGAGACGAGGGTGGATTTGCGACGCTGTGACGCACGTCAATCACGCACATCACACATACTTTTCGCAGGCTTATTATTTAAAGCTCGGTCCACGATCGGACTCGCCGCGGGATGCGGTCCGCTCGACGCTAGCGCAACTCGTTACTCATGCACTGCTTTCCAAGACGATCTTATCTGCACGCAATCCATCATTCGGTTCGAGGCGAATGTTTCCAGTCACTGTGTGAGAGCGAGAGCGAGCGAGACGACGGACAGCGAATGCGTATGAATTAATTTCGGTCATTTCAGTGGCGAGTGGCGAGTCAATAACCCACTTTTCAAGAATTTCGCATCGCGGACCGCTCGGGGTTCGTCAAATTGGGCAATATGAGCTCGCTCGCCGCATCACGCTTCGCTTCTCATCGGGTGTTGTGCAGTGACTGCGATCGCACCATACACACAAACGAAAATAGCAAGCGGAGAAGCAGGCGAAGCAAAAATCCATTCATCCAAACGCTGCTTTTGGTCAGATTAAGAATTAATGCCCAAGAATTGGATGTATGCCCGAAAAAAGGGGAAGTTTCGAGTTACACACACTCGCCTTACAGTAAAAATTCTAAACACAAATACGGAGCTAATACTCGGAAAAGATTATACGCATTCCATTCGCTTCGAGGGAAATCGCAACTGTTCGGCTTTAAAAAATACTACGTCTACTTAAGTACGTGTATATATGTATATGCTACGCAGCAGCGAAAGCCCCCCCGTCAATCGCGCGTCGTAGTAATCAGCGAGACTTTTTTAATTAGTCGCGTTCGACATTTTCGCCGAACCCGTTACGCGCCGCGTTCGGACGAGCGCCGTGTGCGTACGTGCGTTCGCACGCAATGTGCCAGTTGCACAAACAAAGACGAAATAACGAGTTGATTTCCTCAAAAGCAACGAAAATAGCGAATTAGTGCTTGCGAAACAAGCGCCTATAAAGTATTCTTAATTCGACGCTGAGACAGAAGAGCATATCTAACGAGAAGGTAGTATGCAGAGCGAAAGATTGATATGAAAAGAAGCAGAAAAGAGGTGATCACGAAATACACTCGCTCGTACAGCGTATAGCAGCACTTGGCTATGCAAACGCTTTCGCTGGTGCTCTCCTCGGTTTGAAAAGCCGTCAAAGTTTGCAAACAAGAAAATTATAATTGAAAAAAGTGTAATTATTATTATAAAGCTTCATTAAAACTTAAAAAGCCACGTCTTTTGGCAATTGTCGATATTAATCATAAAAAGTTGGCTTCTTCTTGAGCAGCGTGCATCTCGTGTATATAAATGTGTGTGTGCGAGTTGTGTTGTTGTGTATATAGACTCGATGCATTCGTTGTTTCTCGCTCACTCGCTCTCTCACTTCATTAAATGCGCCTTGATTATAATCAGCAGCGACTATTCGCTTGCGGCCATTCGCTCGTATAATTTCGAGCGTGTTTCATGCAAATTGCGCTGCGTTTACTCAATTACCAAATTCAATTAAAAGTAAGAGTAGACGCGAGGATTAGCCCGGCTTTCGAGAACAATACTTTCTACGCTCGCCACACTCTTTTCGCCGCTCGATGGCTGGTCGCGAAGAAACGTGAAGCGCAGAGATAGCATCGAAATAAATCCGAAAGCATATTTTTATGGAAAGCGAGCTCTTGACCCACAGCGATTAACAAGCGAACTTTTAACTTATCCACATGCAGCGCGCAGACACCCCTTGGCTTTCCAATCTACCTGCGTTCTTTTCTCGCTCCGCGAAACAAAGTGAATATTAATTTCGAAGCTTATACACGGTGTCGACCGTGGCTTCGCTTTGTCCGAGCGCGGATTACTGCGACCGTGCGCCTTTCAAACGCACACTTGCGCTCGCTTTCTTTCAGGCCTCGGCTTCTTTTGTGTTATAGGCGATAACTCGACCAGACTCGCAGCTGTGCCATCGAGTTCTGAAAGAGCGAGAGAGTGCCTCGCTCGCTGGTGTTCTGTGGGCTATTGAGAGAAGGCAGATTCGAGACATTTAAGCGCGATCTCAAGTCGTTTAACAATCGTTCGAGTAACGTTTAAATCTGTTGCTCTCTTCTCGAGCATTGAAAGTGTGTGACGGGCACAAGACAAAAGTGCTCGACTGCGGTTTTTGCGTGCTTCTCAAGAGCTCGGGCTGCAGCTCCAGGGAGAAGAACGAGAGTGGAGCAGAGATACGCGGAATAAATTGTTTCGCAACTAATTGTTCATTCGAAATGCGAGCGGATCAAACGCACACACATCTCGCAACGCTGGCAAGTAGTGTGGGAATCGATTTCGGACAAAGAGATGAGGCGACAAACAAACAGCGCATAAAAAACAAACGCTGCTTTCGACGCTCGCATTAAAATGTACGAATGCGGGCAGTTGCGTTTGACGAGAAATTATAATTCAATGTGTTTCCTGTGTTCACTGCCATCCGCGTCCATACATTTGACTCCAATAAAGGAGTAATACTCATTTCCTTCGAGAGCACCAACAAATGCGGCAACTTGTAGCCAGTGCTCTTTGTAATATTGACACAGCGCACAATTACATACATACATACATACATGCATGCATACATGCATTCGCTATATTTGCGATGGATATTTATCGAGCAAGTGAAGCGCTGGCGACAACTAGGCCAGTGACCAAGCGCCGGAGTAGCGGTGCACGCTCGCTCTCG
Organism: Dinothrombium tinctorium; assembly: GCA_003675995.1. Lineage (NCBI taxonomy): Eukaryota > Metazoa > Arthropoda > Arachnida > Trombidiformes > Trombidiidae > Dinothrombium > Dinothrombium tinctorium. The sequence continues at coordinate 23,251 of NCKU01000036.1, read as the reverse complement.
TGTTGAGATTCGGCGAGCGATCAATAATAATGTAGCCATTACTTAATGTTTTCACACTGAAAAATTAAACTCGACGAAAGCTAAATTTATTCGAGTATTAAGAAGAGAGCGGAGAAGAGAGAGAGAGAGAGAGAGCGAATGAAAAAATAGTAAAATCTCGTAAATGTTTTATTGCCTTTGCTCTGGTTTCGCCAAACAGAGATCCTTTTATCTTTTCCTGCTCCGTACAAAAGAACAACCTATTTTAATGTTACTTTCATTTTACAATATATTTAAGACGGCTTTAAAACCATATTAAACATGAATTGAAGCAATTTGCTCGTCGACAATCCGTTTTTCATAACTTCCACTTCGATCGCTGCGTGGAAAAAAATGAACAGCGCACAGCAACGCACCTGGACCGCTTCGATAGCTCGACCAGAGTCGCTTCGGCTCGCATTAAAATAGGTCGCGTCGAGAAGCGCTCGGATGCGAAGTTAAATAAGAGAAGAGGAGCGGATAAAAGCGCAAAGAGGATAAATGTCTTTTATTCGAAACGCATGCATAAGAAATGCAAACGAAAAGCTTAAACAGCAAAAGCAAACACACGCACAATGCGAACAATTTGATTTTAAAGCTCGACAGCTATCGCTCGCTAAGTCAACACTCGGCCGTCGATCGCAGCCACTCGGGCAAGACGCGGCCGCGGTGGCACAGCTTCAACTCTTGGGCGCGTCTCGTATTTGCTTTCGACAGATAAGCGAAGCAATTAATCGTACAATTGGCTTCACTCATTAAGCTTCACAGCGAGTCGCACTTAACGAAGGTGATAGCGAAGGTGTAATCCCTGGTATCAGGCGCTCGCATCCTCGACGCAGCAAAAGCAATATTGAAATGCAGTTTATGGAGTTATGTGTACACCTGATAAGAAGCGAGACAAGTGGACTATTTGCAGTAAACTGCATCTTCTTCATCTTCATTCAAAACACAATTGTGCAGCTTTAGTGCAGAAAAAGAGAGCGAGAGAGAGAATGGTTTCCGATTTCTAGGATCGCTGGATTCGCTTCTTGTTATCTTTCTCTTCACGAAATTCTCGCCTCACAGTTAATGGCTTTTGGAATAACCTAAGATTGCATTGGTCTCAACACTGATATATTGCGAGACACAAGTGATGCAATATAGGCGAGATTAGTTCGCCTGCACTCGATGACTGTGTGCGCTCCATCGGCAGGCACAAGAAGAAGAGCAGCAGAAGCAGAGGCAGACAGAAAGAAAAAAATGGAGAAACGCTCGCAATGAGAACAATTGAAAAGCCTGAGCACATATATCATTAATCCGTGTGCTTTTGTAGCCGAGTCATGACAGGTTACAACCTGCAACATCAATTAATGGCGTAATGACACACGTGGCTTCGGACATTTTTCAGCGGCCGTCATGTTTAAAGTGCGATCGCGACACCGAGCCTCTCGACAAGCAGCAGCGAAGAATGAATGACGCGAGACTAAGCATTGGTGACAGTTGCTGGCATTAGACAATATCGATGGTGATGGAGTCGCTCGGCAGCGATGCTACCGCACGGTTCCCATGTCACACATATTCATGTATATTATGCCTGTTTCATCGGTCACACTATCAACTGCTCTGCTGTCAGTGCTCAGCTCTTGTCCGCGGCAATCGCAGCTCTTCAGCGTTTCAAAGGCCACCGCACACTTAGAAGCGAACACTTAAACCATATTTGTCATGTGTGTGTGCGGAATTACAGATATTCAATACTCGCATCTATAAGGCGGCTTTCTTCTCGCTGCTCTGCGTTTGACACTGCACAACGGCCACAACAATTGCGCCTTGCGAACGATGTAAATTTCAACACTAATCGCCGCATGCTGTACAGCTGTCGCTCGCGGTCACTTGATTACAGGTGAGCACGAGTATTAGCCAGTAAATATGACAGCAGCGTGCACTCGATTCATTGTGCGCTCAGCGCTTAATGTAAGGCCACTTGTAAACGCGCCTTTGACAAACTGCATACATATAAACGTATATGTACGTGTGTAATAAATATAATGCTCATAAATAATAGCATCCTTTCGGTCGCTTATAAAAAGCGAGTTAAAAATCAGCACTTTGCCGATCGCTAATAATAAAGCTGCGAGAGCAAGCACTGTGCGCTTCTCGGATGCGAAGATGGATTGCTTTTTGATACCATCGCAACATCGCCGCGCGTTAAACATTCGCCAGTACTGTACACTCGCGCGTACGGTTTTCGGCCCAACATGCGGTTTGCCCGCGGTTGCGAAATTCTCGAAACGCGCACCTCCTTCGGAGGCCGAGTATTGAACAATATAATTCTCTATAATTGCACGCCTATAGTCGAAGCGTCCTCACCTAGCCTAAAGCTCAAACTACCCGTCAAACGTATAGCCCCCAGTAAACAACTTTTGTTAAGCTAAAATTTTTTTTCGGGTACTGGGAGTCGCTCGCTTGGTTCGCTTCTTCTTCTTCGTTTTCGAACCAAACTTTTCCTGAAAGCGAACAGAACCGCACCCATGGAGCAGAGAACAACACCAGCTTTCCCGATATATGCGAGTGCGTATGTATGTATATATTGTTCTTCATTCGCGTATGCAATGCACTGTACACAGGAGAGTGCACTCAGAGTGAGAGAGTGGAAGAGAGGAGAGGAGCAGAGAGAGAGAGAGAGACTCACAACATTCACCAAAAACTCGCACAACACATACACACGAAAAACGAGTGCGAGAGAGAAACATCAATTCATCCATACACAGAGTTTGGCAAATAGTTGAATTTAAAACAGGCCTGCTTTGCATTGATATCAACTCCGCTGCAGCTCAAGTCCGATAGAAAGCTAACAATGAATGCGAACTATGCGTCGTCGTTTTTTTTCGATCGACCAAAAATGACTACTTAAAGTGTGGTCAGACACAAATCAGCGATGACCATCGCTGGAATGAGCGCGAGAATACAGAGGCTCGCTCAGAACATGAAGCGGAGAAAAAAAGTGGAGGAAAAAAAGTTTTGCAGTTGGAAGCGATTCGATAGTATGAAAACGGGAGCGCCACGAAATGGCTCTTTTTGCAACGACTTCAACAGTTGCACATTCAACACAAACAAACTTTTGCTTTACTTTCTTTTCTTATCGCTCGCTAATATAAACGCCGCGACTTGCATCGAGTTTCTCGTCGAACGGCGATTATCCGCGAGAACAGCTGGCTGCGGAGCGATTGCTCGTGGCTCGTGGCGCGCGTGCTACGTGCTGCTTTCGGCCAAATTAAACAAACTGCTAATTACCTGTTTTTTCCTTGATTTCACACAGTACGCTGAAAAGTGCGGGTTTCATTCGATGACAATTGAGAGTGTGTTTCCTAATTGAATAGAAAACAGCTCGTTTTAAACTCTTTTCGCTTTCAAAATTTAAATTTAAAATAAACAATCCGAGAGAAACGATGGACTGCAATTAGCGACGATCATTCATTCGTTGGTTGAAAACAAAACACAAATCGCATTTTCAGTGCGAAAAAGATTGTAAAAGCAGACGGACAACACAGTGGCGAAAGGGCGACAAAGCGAGAAATGGACACTGGACATCGTGCGGGCACGTAAACAAAACAATGAGATTTAATGAAACGGAATGAAAGAAAATGATTTGACAAATACGAACGTGTGCACGAAGCCGTGTACTGACCTGGCCTGAGCCTCGTCCAAGCTTTGGTCAGTGATGTTCATTATTTGCTGCAATATTTCGCTTATGTCGTGTTTACGTGTCTCGCCGTCGGCTGCCGGTGCCGGTGCCGAGTCGTGTCCCGGTGGCGGCATTCCATAGCCGTGCGCCGCGTTCGTCGGCATACTCATATTCACCCCCGAAACGTGTCCAGAAACCGCGTGCATTATTCTTTGTGTAGTTTCGTCCATAACTCGGTGTCGAAAACACCTTTTTTGTTTGTTTAAATAATCTTTGCAATTTTTAACTTTAATTTATAAATTTATTTCTTTTCGAAATAATAATAATGATTATTATTTCACGACGAGAAGCAGACGAGTTGCAGTCGTTGTTCGCGTTGCAGTCAACCGCTCAGTGTTCAATGTCCACTTCGAAGTCCACTCGAACACAGCACCGATCATCACGTATCCGAACACATAGAAAAATTAATTATAAAAAGTATACAACTAAAATTTACAAAAGAAAACGCCGAACGATAACAATGATCAGTTGAGTTGACGACGAAATTCGGGTTCAATTCGACGGCCGGTTGCTCAATTCGCAGTTCGCCTCGTTTCGTTCGCTGCCAAAGAGAGCATAAATTGTGTTCCTCAAACACACGCACACTGTTCTTCTTCTCTCTCTGTGCGACCGTTCGCCGACGACAAGAAGCGATGCGTTCGGTTCGCGGGCAGCATTCATTCAAAGCGAACGCTGTGTTCACTCGTGTTTCGCAGCGATCGCGTTCTGAATTCGGGCGAAACGAAACGAGCGACTGTTTGCTTGCTTCTCTCCGTCCGCAGACAAAAAAACAGAATCGCTTATGTTTCGGAAAAGAAGAAAACGAAAGAAAAGAGAGCGAAAAGTGACGAGTAATGAGTGGAAAGCGACGAGAATTAACGCTCGCCGTTCGCAATTGCTTCAACACAGCAACACTCGACTCGCGATCGACGCTTGACTCGAATCACGGCTCGCGATTCTTAACACTGTTTTCAACTCCGAATTCGAAACAAACACTGCCTCCAAACACACGTAGCCATTGAACACCGCGACGTCACCGCCGCGCGCGCCAATCGCCGCGCGACGCTCGCTTCTGTTCAGCCGTCGCGACACGCCGCTGTGCGCGCCTCGCGCTGCCCGCAAGCCACGCCTCGCCGCGCCGCGCATGTCTTCGAGACGCAATCAGGCGCTGGTCCCCGAAGTGTGCACTCGTTCGCTGCTCGCCGAAACCGCGCACAGACGCCGCTTTCCACTTCAGGTCTGTTTTCGGCTTCTTTCCGCGTGTCGCATTCGCGCGGCGTTCGTTCGCGGCTCGTTCGCGCGCCCGTTGCGCGCGAACCTCGCGCGACGCGCGCCCTGCTTGCCTCCGCTTCGCAGCCGTTTAGCTGTCCGCTCCTCGCGGCGTTTCAGCCGCACGCAGCACACACACACACGTCGAGAATCGGATCGCGTTGTCACGCTCACGTGTTGCGCGCTTACGTTCGCAAAGTTCGCTCGCTTTCAGTCAAAACTTTGATAAGCAGACAGCAGACGAACGCTCTTATCGCCGTTATCTTTCTCGCTAATGTAGCCGCCGTTCGGTCGCGTTCGAAACGCGCGCCAAATTTCGATTTCGAACTCGAAAATGTTGACAACAAAAATGAGAGCGAAAAGTGACAAATTGCAAAAGCAGAGAATAATGAATTTTGACGTAAACATTAGTTATCGAAAAGCGTGAAACAAGATGTCAACAGTTTAATAAAGAGCAGAGAGAGAGAGAGAGCGGCGGATTCTGTGTGTAAGTGCTATGCGGAGTACGTGTTGTGTGACACTTACACATAATTCGCCCTCCTCTCTCTCTCACTCTGCTTCTCGCGATATCAGACACTGTGTTTAGATGATAATTGAATAGCGAAAGCGAGAAAGAGCACTGTTTCGCGAATATAAACTCGAGAAGCGAGCAAAAAATTAATGATCGCACTTTTTTGTGTTATTTTAGTTGTGAAAAGAAAATACGCCCACTTTTTTAAAACTCAATTTTGAAATGAAAAAAATTGTTTCATAAAGAGCACAAGTTTTGCTGCGACAATTCGGTGCGCGACGGAGAGCAAAGCGACAAAAAAGTTGCTTTCAGAACATTGAAAAAGCGAGAGAAGAGCTGAAATGAATGGTCGGAAAACATAATATTTTGATTAAAAGTTTAGAGAAGAAAAGGCTGAGAACGCATTTAATGAAAGCGCTTTGTTCTTCTCTCATCGCGTCGCTTTACAATGGCAGAGAGCGAGAATTGCAAACAGAGAGCAGAAAGTATTTTCGCTTCTTTTTTTTCTGCTCTCGTCTTCTCTCATTTCATTTCACTCACTCTTTATTCATTGATATTTGTTACGAAAGCGAAAATTAATTAAACGGAGCCTTGAGGGAGGAATAGAGAGTGAGAGCGCTTTTTCTTTCTCCACTCTTCTCGGCGATATTTATCGACGTATCATCTTTCAGTAAATTGCCATTTCATACTTTTAATCTTTATGAAAATTTGCCATCTTTTGTGCGATACTTTAGCAGATTAACAATAAAGCCGCTCGCGCTTTACGCCTCATCAGAAACGAGTGCCTATCGCTCTTCGCTTTCGTTTCTATTTCGCTCATTGTGCAATTAAGCAAAACATCAGCACCACAATCCCGCCGCGTTCAATAGCTGTTTTCGCGATGATTTGCTTTCTTTTTGTGTAGACTGTGAAATGCAAAGCGAAAGAAAGGAAAAGTTTGTGAAAAGAAGAAGAAGCGATGATCGCAATCGAATGGCATTGCATTCTTCGAGCGCATTTTTTCTCCTCACTCATTCACACACACAAACACAAACTGCGTATGTGTTTCGCTGCAAAAAAATCTTTTCATTCTCGCAACAAATCGAATCATTGCCAATTTGCATTTGCATATTTCACGCTTTCGTCGACATTAATCGCAGTTGCCGCGAACCAGCGCGCTCAGCAGCCTTTGTTTTTCCTCCTAATACATATATCATCTCGTTTTCCACTGCTCTTTCACTCGCTTTTCAACAAACAATTAAGACACACTTCAAAATAATTATCTCTTCACACTTTCCTCTGACGACTTCATTCGCCATCGCTTCTGCTGCCTCCGCTGCTGTCAAATTTCATTCGAATGCAAATAATTCTCATCGCAATCGTTTGTCTCGCGATTCGACATACGTTCGTGAAAAACTTTGCGCTTGTCAATTGATGAAATACGAGTTCAATGCTGGCTTTTAAATTTCTCTACTCTCGCATTTAATTCATACGTACGTTTGCCAAATTTAAACATCAATGGAAATCAAATTGTGCATTCTAAATTATGCTACTTACTAATCATTGTAAATTGGATGCAGCGGCAACGGCAACGAGTGAACGCAGCACTTCTTCACCGCATACTTTTCATACAGAGCGTAATAAGCGGCGCAAACTTTGCGCTCTCTTCTTCTTCAAACACATCCTCAAACTCGGCTACACGCATGTTATACTTTACTTATTTATCATTCACCATTTTAATTACTTTTGATCGCTATACACTCAACGAAGAAGTTTTTTGTTGTGTCTGTGCGCGCTGTGTTTGCGTCTTTTTTTTCTCTTTTCTTTCGATCGAGAAGAGTTTGAAAGTAAATTGGAGCGAAAAGAAATGGAAATTGATGTAAAGGCGTTTCGTGTGTCCAAACTTTGTATCCGAATATATTTGGCGAAAATATATGACTTTCGTTTGCAAACACAAAAGAAACAGCGAGTGAGTGAGTGAGAGTGAGAGTGAGTGAGCAAGTGAGCGAAAAAGAACAGAAAGAAACGAATTTAAGGAAGAGTCGATGTCTAATGTTTTTCTTCTTCTTCTTCTACTACTTTGCTCTCGCGACAATTTTCATTTTACGTCAAAACCATTCAATGTTTGTGGTCAGCAGAGTGGCGACTATTTATTGTCAATTTTTGTATGCCTAAATTATCGAATGCTTTTCGCCGCACCGAGCGTTTGTTTCTTCCTCTCCGCGCTCTGCGAACAGTCTGCAGCGTTCTCGCAGCGATGATCTGCGAAAGAAAGCGTCGCAGTGTGGATGAAATACTACAAAGCACATTAAGAAAAGCGTCTATAAGCAAGTAGCAAGCAACTAACAAGTTAGAACTTTGATCATTAATACTCATTGGTTTATATCCTCCTAAGCCTTAATGTTATTTGAGTGACAGTAATGGAAAAGCTGTGTAAAAATTATCAACGCACAGCCACCCATTTACCCATTACCAATAATCATATTCACCACGAAATTGTAATACAGTCGCAGTGTGTTCTAACACTCTTTTTGCATCCGAAGCTAATGACGCTTTTCTTACTACTTCGCTCTCGCTGCTCTCTTTTCTTTTTTCTTTTTTTGCTCGCTTCCATTGCGGTAAAAGAGAGGACGGAAATGTATTTTTCCTGCTGTTGTCTGCTTATAAGTCTTCTTCATTTGTAATTATGGCAATAAATCACCGCGAGTTTAATGCCAATTCGCCAAAGTTATGCATAAACAGCCTGTACAATTGTGCGTGTGTGTGCGATCGAGTGACTGGCTGCCTGACTGACTGACTGTGTTCTATGTGCATAGCAATTTTTCCGCAAAAGTGACTCGCGTTTTGCGGCAATTCGAAAGCATCCTTATAATTATCGGTTGTTTTGAATTCGCAGTCAGAAGAAACTTTGCTTACGAACACACTCTTGCTCGCTGCGAAACCACTCAAACGTTTTTTTGACACTACTAAGAAGGTTCGCAGTGAAAGCAAGTAATTATAGCTGTCAATCATAACGAAATGCTTTTTTTTAATTTCCATTTACTTATTATGTGTATATGTTTAGCGGGTGCACGCTGCCAATGACGGTTAAATTAAAAATTTCCCCAAACCGTGAATTGGCGACAAAAACTATGCATTAACCAATAATTAGCTAATTAGCGTTGATTGGCAGCGTTAAATTTTTTAGATGAACATGGCGAAACGCCACTGACTTTTGAAACTTTTTACTTCAGATTCTCGCAGGCAGAGCAGAGGGAGAGCAGAGCAGAAGAAGAAATGGCATTCTTCGACGATCGAAGATTTTTGCTGTCGCATATTAGACATTCTTTCATCACTTGTGACGATACTGGAATGTGCGAGATTGTTATGCTTAACGAAACAATGCCTCATCATCTGCCCGATGAACCGATGAGTTTGGACAGTGAGTATAAACGCGCGCACAACATTCCACTTTAAATTGTTTCACTTTTGTTTGCCATTCTAATGATAATCCATCACCGATGTAATGTAATAGATATTGAAGTGGAAGCAAAATCGGAGCTGCTGGACATTGCTCAGTCTTTCGATATTGTTTCTGACATGGAAATGATTGGTGCGCATCGACGACGATCAAATACCGCTCAGCGACTCGAAAGATTGAAGAAGGAGCGAAAAAGTCAAGCCAAAGTTAAAGTTATTCATTGGAAAGACAACTCACAACCCTTGACCGGTATTTGATTTATTTCGCTAAACTTTTTCTCCTGTTTCGTTCGCTAAACGCTCTTTTGCAGAAAGCGAATTGTCGGAATTATTTCCAAAAAAAGAATTGACGTCGGGCGAAGCGAAAGCAATTAAAAAGTCAGTTCTGAGTGCACAAATTGAAAAATACCCTTCGATTCCGAGCAATCCTTTCAATGAATATGCAAGGTTTGATGGGCGAGTGAGTGAAGGGGCGCCCACGAAAAGAATCCTCATCTTCTTGACGATGCTACCTCCTGAGGAGAGGGCCTTTCCGCTGGAAGTTGTTACTCTCTGCAATGCAAGAGTCCAAGATTTGATTGGCCTCATTTGCTGGCTTTATACGAACGAAGGCAGGGAACCTAAGCTAAGGCCAAGCGTCAATTATTACTGCTTAAGGATCGCCGAAGAAACAGGTGAAGCCGATCCTGACTTTCCCAGTCTAAATCCGAAAGAACCAATGGCGAAATTCGGTTTCCCGGTATTGGCTTTAGTAGAAAAAGATGATGGAGATAACAACTCGTTGGTTGTTACATTGTTAGTTCTTTATCGCCGAAATGTTATTTTCTTTCGCCTAAATGCATATTTTTCAGACACATCGATGAAATGTTCTCGAAAATACAAGTTCCTCATTTACAAGTCGACTTGGAATGGATTCTCGAACAGACAATGAAGAAAAGAAAGAAGACTATCGACAAGGGTACTCATTTGTTTTACAAATGATTTCGAAAACATTCAAAATCGTAACACTGTTTTGCCTTTCATAGCTGCACAATACGAATTTGAAAAGGTTAAAGAACCAGGCATTTATTTAGACAAGAAAACAAAGCTCGCAGATATCGATGAAAGAGAGTTCAGACTCGTGATACCGAGTGAAGAAGGTGTGTGTAATTTACCCTCTTATGTCTTTGACACATTCTCTTCACTTATTTTATCCGCGTTAAACTAGCAAACATTATGCATGTTAGCAAGCGTTGTATCTGAGAGGTTGTGCAATATTCGAGTTCTTTGATTGATTTCGATTCTATAGCGAACACTGAAGACGAGAGTGAAGAAACAAGCGATTTGCCAGATATGCACACTATCGAAGCACCGCTATATAGATCTTATATCGTTTCGGCAGTCAATAAATTGGGTCGCAACGCGGAGGTTCAGTTAGGCATTTCGGGCAAAAAAGTTGAAATCACTCCGATGCCGAGCAAAAGTTCGTCGAAGCTTTGGTCGTGGCAGCCGAAAGCAGCCACTTATAATGTAGAAAGTATAGCCGAGTGTGAAGTGGTTGGCCATAAATCGAGTAAGTGCTTCATCTTGCTGTTGACTCGTAGTCAATCATTTAAATACTTCGCTAATATTGGCGCGCAATAAATCATTTTCTTGAAAATCGTAGGCACAGGAAAAAGTACTTTTAAGTTAGTATATCACACGGGAAGCGAATTCCAGAGTCAGAAGTTCGAGACCGATTCGAAAACGGCGCAAGAAATCGTGAAGAAATTGCAGTGTATTATGCAAATGAGATCGAGCACTACGCGCGAAGAATATGTCGCGTTGAAGGAGCAGAAGCAGCAAAGAAAGACGCACCATTTACCCGGATTCTCATAGTTAATTACATGTGCGTTTCGAAAAGTGGTAATTAATATTAACCATTCATAAATCATTTCGATGTAATATTTATTGAGATCAGTTTTTTTCTACTTTCAACGCAATTTGCAAAAAAAAATGAATTTTGTTGTACCAACGTACGAAGCGGAAAATGAATTTCTTGGCGAATAAAATCGAAATTCCTGAACAGCGGCAGTTTAATTGTTTGTTGCCTTTCACTTGGCAAATCTTTTTTTCAAGCAGCAAACGAAGTTGCAAGAAAAAAGTTTCGCTTTTCGCGCGAACCTTTTCTTCGCTCTCAATCCTGAAACGAGTGGTGAATTGAAAACAGAAACCAGCATTTCAAGCAGCGATTTTATAGGCTGAGAAATGAATCGAGAAGAGAGAGAGAGAGAAAAAAGTTTAAAATTGAAAATTAAGCGAAAGTTTCGATCAATGACAATGACACAGTTTACATATCATTGCTTGGAAAAAAAAGTTTTTTCAAAGTTTTCAATTAATGAAATTGCGTTTAAAAAAGTGAAAACAGGAAAAATTATTTTGAAACAATGATAATTATTTTCAGAAAAAAACTTTTTTCCTCGCATCAGAAAAAGTTTTTGAAAAAATAATCGCCGCTTTCAAATTGAATGACAAAATTTAGAAGAAAAATTTTCAATTAAAAAATGTTTGAAACGCGATCGTAAGATGGCGGCGATTGCGAAACGCTGCTAAATTTTTCTTCCGTTGCTGTATTTTTATACCCTAAAAAAAAAGTTCATGCAAAGCGTACCTCACTGAGCTGAACACCAGCTGAAACTTTTCATACGCATTTAAGTGCATGCGTTTAAAATTATCGTCGTCAGAAGCTCGACTAATGCTTCTAAGCGGCATTCTGGTTGATTCTACTGAGAAACTAATGAAAATGTTTTGTCATTTAACCAAAAAAATCAATTAGCCCATAGCTGACTCGAGTGATTTCTGTGTACGAATCATTGCATCATAAGCTCGAAATTCGGTTCTGATTCAAATTGAAAGCTTGTCGAGCGCTAACTTTCAAAGATTTAGCGAGCTAATCGTTGAGTTTTGAATATATTCTATGAAGATTACTATCACTTCAGATGTTAGATTTTGAAGCGAGCGATGGAAATGACAAAAATCGAGAAAGAAAAGAGAAGAGAAAATAAGAGTTTGCACGATTTGAAGCACAACGTTTGCACGATGTATTCACTTTTTTTGTTGCAACAGTGAGAATGTCGATTTCTTGACGAATGCGTTTTTTCGCTGGTACATTGTTTCGCTTTAGCCGTCAGTTTAAACGTGCGAATTCACGCTGTTTCACTCGTTTCGAGTGAGCTTCGCGAAAATGAAGGAAAAGCGAATGAAGCGAATGCGAGTTTCATTCACTGCACGCGTTATTTTGCGCCGCGTTCGAAACGCGCGCTTTGCGTGAAAGCGAACGCACACGAAGCGAATTGTGAAACGCACGCTTTTCGATTTTCTTCGAACGCTTGAATTTCAAATGAACGCGAAGCGAGTGTAAAATGTGAAAAGCGCGCAAAAAAATCGAGAAAATGAGTCAAACGAAGAAAGCGAAGAAAAGTTGGGCAACTTTACCGTTGACGCGTGTGTCCACCATAATGCGAAGCTCGCCGCACGTTCGCGATGTGTCCGAAGACGCGACGGTTTTGGCCGCGAAAGGCGCGGTATGCATTCCTCTGAATTCTCTCGTCTCATTTTCGGCTTCTTTTCGCAGGAAATGTTTCTCGCGTTTCTCGCTTCGAAAGCGTACGAAAAAAGCGACGATAAAACGCATTTGGATTACAAACACATCGCCGATGCGGTCGAACGCGATTCGCAATTAGCGTTTCTCAAAGATATTATTCCGCAAAAGATCACCGTTCGACAGTATCGACAATTGCTGCAAGAAACTGAGCACGACAAGCAAACGGTTCTCGAGTCGAATGAATGCGAGCAAAACGACTCTGAAGAAGAATGACGATTCACTGTGAATCAATTCAAATGCGTCGCAAGTTTTTGCGATAAAACTTGAACGATTCTGATGTAAATTCAATGGTAAATGTAATATTCTTCGCGTGTACACTCTGTTCACTTAAAAATGAAACGTTTTCTCTACGCTTTAACATCACTTTAACTTTGTTTTTAAAATGAACATTGTGTACATAAAATCGTTCACAAAGTGTTTTATATTTTAATATCAACCGCTTTAATTGCCGTCATCAATAGATAATGAGCATTGGGCAATTTGATTTGCAGCGAAACGGATTCTATCAAATTTCTTCATAGATTCAGTCACATCATCGTCATACTTACAATTTAAAATGGTCAGCGTTCGGTGGCCAATGATAACAGCAAATTATTGAGATTAAAATCGCAAACGTGTCGTTATTCATTTTACATACACATGAACAGCATTAAATTTTAAATTTCGAGTTTTTTTTATTTCGTGTTTTAATTTGATTACAAATATATTAAAAAATTGCTCGCAACTTAGCCCCTGTTCGGGAGATCTTTCACCTTATAAATGCGAACAAGCCAATGTTCGGTTGTGTACGCTTCTTCGAGCACTTGCAACTCGAAATCCTTATTGCCGATTTCGGCTCCTCTTACTCTGTCCCAACCAGGTGGTTTTCCTGTGTGAAATTTGTTTTATGAATGCATCGTACAAGAAAATTCTAAACTCACCGCTCTCAGTGTAAACCGAACCAAAACGGTAATAACACATTTTGTACATAAGACAATTAAGCAAAATCGGCGATCCTTCGCGGTCGATGCGGAATTCACCCGATGAGGTATAGTAATCAGCTTCTTTGATATGGCGACCACGATCAGTGCTTCCACCAATTCTGACCATCCACAAAAATTTGTTTATGTCGTCTGATGAATAGCCAGTAAGACCGCCGAAAATAACTAACACATAATCAACATCTAACTCTCTCATAATTTCATACGCTTTTTCTTCGCTCGATGCCATCGCTTGTCCAACGCGTGAAATATGCGTATTATTCCAAGTGTTATTGTCCACGATAATTGTTCGGTTTGCCATTGCAGTGATTTGGTAACCGTAATCCCACCAAGACATAACTTTCGCATCTTCGGGTGTATTTTGTCGTAACCAATAATAAGCTTCACGGAAATCGTCGAAAATGATTCTCGATCCGTCGTGGCTTCTCGCCGATAAAACAATGGATGGAGCGGAGTAAGCTTCGCTTGTCACCCAAACACAATGATAAGCGTAGGTGCAGAGCAATAAACTTGTAACGATCACAAAAAATGAAGCGATTTCATTTTTCATCACGAAATTACTCTCGTAGCGTTTCATTTTCTTTTCGCTAGAAGATTGGTTTAAATGAGAATTGCCGTGATGATGGTGATTTGCGTTGGTGTGCGATGTCAACGATATTAATGGAGTCACGGTCGCCGGATCAAGTTGTTTGCAGTATCGTGTCAGCATTGCAGAAATACCGATTCCGGATAAAATGCACATCACAGGAGCGAGCACTAGCATTAAACGGACCATTACTCCCTACAAGTTAAAAAACCATGCAAGTGTCAACGATTAAATCAATAACGACTTACAGCAAAGTAAATACTTGTAAGGCCATATAACACTATGAATATGTTTGCATCGCTCAGTTGTTTGAAGCAAAGATAGAGCCCGACAGGAAACAAGAATAATAATAATTGTAAGTCAAAATAGAAAGATGACCAAGAAGTTGGCTGATGTTCGGATACCGATGCAATGATAGGAATGTTATTCTTTGCATAAGAAGGATCAAGCAATGAGTAAAATCGACCAGTCCAAGGTGATATTTCTGTTATGCGTAAATGCGTAAATTATTTTCATCGAATTAAGAAGTGGCATTAGTTACTTACTTCCAATGAGGGTCAAAACAACTCCTACGGTAAAGCCAACAGCTGCGATAACCAAAACTAATGATTTGAATAAAACCTCATAACTTTCTTTTGAAAGTTTAGATCTAATGTATTCATTAAAAGCATAGAGTTGGCATAATCCGAAAACACCAAAAGCTGCCATATGTTCGCTCGATTGAACAGGTTGAAATCCAACGAAAGGAATTTGCATCGATAGCAATGTACCCAAGGAGTAAACCTTAAAGAATATCGAGATATATTCAAGTGGCAATTGAATGATAATATACCGTTGAATAAGCGACATAGATTCGATGACTGAAGCGTCCAGTAATCATTAGAGTCAGAACATGTAATGGGATCAAGTTAATTAAAAACACGTAACCACCCCACGAAGAAACCATATAAAAATACGCGAGAGCACATAATGTTGACCACAGCATGGTTCCAGTTTTTACGGCTTTAATCCAGAAATAATAAGTAAGCAGCATACAGAATATGGCTATGCCTTCGTTATCGTAAGAGCCGGCGACAGATCGTGAGATATAACCAGGAACTATTGAGATCATAGCCGCGGCGACAAGACCAGAGGAAGAATCGCGCAATTCAGAAGTCAACAAATAAGTGACTATTGTGGTGAAACTTGAAAACAACGGTGCCAAAAATACGCAAACATTTCTAATGTCGACAGTAACATTAATAAATTGGAGAATATTGTAAATCGTTGCCGAAGTAACCATGAGACCGGGATAAATAGTGCCGCCGATGATTCTGCCCAACGGATACCAAGCGCGGTCGTCGAACCAGTTGTGAAACTTATAGAATCCTTCTTCGGTTAAGAATTTCGTGGTTCGATAATTGAAGTACGGATCGAATTCGTGAATTACACTTTCGTAGCGAAGAATAGAAAAGAGTCGACATGAAAATGCTGCAGAAAAAAAAAATCAGAACGGTTACGTGTGAATGCATTTAAGAGAGCGCGATTTTAGATCGCTTCGCAAAAGAAGGTTGCATTAAATGCAAGTGTACAATGAAAATTCGGTTTTCGAACACTTACACAAAATCGATGCCAACGAGAGGATAACAATTTTAAGCAATTTCTCCTGTTTCTCGGGCGACAATTGCCGATTCCACCAATTGCCCGATCGATAATTGACCACCGTTTGTGTCATTGTGTTTCGGATGAGGAAAACACGCTTTAATCGTGTTTAATTAATGCAAAATTGGTTTTCACGAAAAATGTGAAAAAAAGAGAAAAAAAGTGAATTTTGAAAAAACAAATCGACACACGCTGACGTTACATTAACCGGTGTTTTTCGGGGACCGATCGTAGCGAACGTCGCGCGCTTCGCATTTCATTTCTTTTCTCAAATTTTCACATTTTATTTTATGGGTTGCGCTCGATTTTAAATCGCGCTTTCCATCTTTTCAGTTCTTCACGTAGTTGCGTTTACTTGACGCTTCTTGTTTAAAGCTTTCATGCTCATTCTATCGCTTTATGTGATTGATCAAATAAAACTCAATTTATTTCATTTTTTTATTTGCTTTTTTTTTTATTAGAAAAGCGAATTTCATCGATGAATGAATTTTATTTACAGTTTGTCAAAGTAAAAATTGTGAATTTATGTATTTTCAAGCAAAGAAAATAAAACTAACAACCATTTCGATGAAGTATAACAGTTTGAGCGCACAAATGGTTCAACATTTTCATTTAATCCTTAATTATCTGATATGAAAAGTTGTTTAAATTAAATTCATTTTAAGCTAATAAATGCACTCTTTTATCAAAACTGTTTGCCATAGATGAATTTTGAGGGTAACAAACTGTAAAATAGTTGAAATGGCTATTAAAAGCATACAAATATTTACAAAAATTTACAAAATATACTTTTGATTAGAAAAGCTGAGTGTTTCGCTATTTGACAATTTTTTTTTAATTCTTTGTTCAAATTTTATTTTTGAACTTTGAATTTTGAAGACAAGGCAACTCATATTGTCACAGATGAAAGTAATCCACTTATAGCTAATCGTTTAAGTGGTTGAAAGTTAATGAAACTCTTTTTAAAAAATATTTTACTTCACTTCACTTTACTTACTTTACTTGCTTATTACTTTGCAAGGAAATTTAAAAGTCAAATGTTCTAACGGTGACAGCAAGTTGACCAGTAAGCATCTGAATTTGCTTTTATAACTTACAAATTTTGATTACGATAAAATAAAATATTGACTTGATCTAGATGAAAATTTTATTGTTTTTGATTTTTAAATGACGGTAACAGAGCTGAACGAAGAAACCAGCCAAAATGTTATGAAAATTCAGCAATACGTTTCGCTAGCCAGTACTTTATCGAATGGCGAATATACTTTCTTGTTCTTCTTCGGACAGAACTTGATATTAAATTCTGCAGCGTCAAAAGAGCCATAGTCTTCAAATGTTACAAAAATATTTTTTGTCGATGAGCAAATTTCCATATCTCTGAAATGATCATCGCCGATACAATTTTTAGCTATTACAGGAGCATTTTCATTCACACCATCATAAAAGGTTATGTTCTTCATGCACGTTCGATAATTAAACTGAGCGCAAACACCGTTGTAATTGTTTGAAGTAAGAAGAGAAGCGCATTTGAATTTTTCTCTAGCCCAAAAATATTTAAGATTTTTTTCTCTTAACTTGAAAGACAATAAACTCACGCCATTGAAAATTTCGGGAACATCGGTGCCACACAAAAACATCGACGGTAAAGTGTACCAATCGCTAAACTCACTCCAACCTCTATCGCTCCTGACCGTGATCCTGATTTTGTAAATAATGTTGTATTTAAGTTTTAAATCGAACAAGTTTAGTGGATGATTGTCTTCTTCATATGTGTACGCCTTTCTTTGCTCATACGGAAGAGTGAACTCAATTACTTTAGACGAATTGATCTCTTCACCAAAAGCGTTATATTGAACTTCTTTCATTTCTATTTTAACTTCTTTGATTCGGTTAATATATCTGACTTGACGATTTTTAGAAATGGGTAAAATACCAGTGAAAAGAATGTTGAATTCATACTTTTCTAGAAAGCGAAAAAACTCGTGGCTTACAATTTGAGGTTTTGGAGGAATTGCTTCGATGATGTCCGCATGAAATGTCTCTACTTTTAGCGTATCGCTAATTTTACATGTGTACAAACCAGTCGCATTGACAGAAGACACCATTCCATAAAAGTGATTCACTCTGAATAAAGTTTGATTTAATTCCTTGATAAATTCAGTCGTCTCGTTGAATCCATGTAAAGTATGACCATCTTTCTCTAAAACAAAATTTGGTTTTTGTTTTCCGAAAGCCGAACAAGAAATTCCGATTGAGTACATGTTAAGATTAGAATCGTAAAATATATTCACAAACAGAGGATAATCCCGAATCATGACGACAAACTCCTTTTTAACAGGTCCACCGAACATATTCTTAATTTGACATTCATAAATGGTGTTGTTATCCTCATAAGTAGCGTGGTCAATCAAAAAAGTTTGATTTTTATGTTTAATTTGCTTTCTATTTCTAAACCATTTTATTTCGAAAGGAATTTTGTACTTCAAAAAACAGTCCAAAGCAAATTTTCTACCAGCGTAAACGTAAATCGTTTCATCGTCCTTCTGAACAAATTTCGGAGGTCCTAATTTCGTGTGAAAAGAAATGTCACTCGTGAATAGATTTGAGCAAACGCTTTCATTGCGCATTTTGTTCATATTGCTTTTGAATAAAATAAAAAAAAATCAAATCAATTAATCAGCGTCAGGCTCTTTCTTATAGAAAACGAATCCTAAGCTCTATTCAAAAGATTGAAAAGTGAAATTTCAATAAAAACAGTTTTCATTCATTTAAAAAGTGTTTTTTTTTGTCTGAGAGCAGAGCTTATTAATGACTTATTTACTTTCAGTCTGCTTGGTTCTTTGACATGCACATTTATCATTAGATAAGGAGTATGGTAAATAAATAAAAAAAATAGCAGCAGCTTTGATAAAAGGCAATCGTTAAATAGACGAGAACGAAATTGAATTATTATGAAATCAATTAATTCCTATCACTTACCTAAAGCGTCATTAATTTTTCGATCGATGATTTTTTCTATGTTTTGAAATTTCCGATCCAACATTTTGCTTATTTCTCTAAGCAATAATCTTACGTGGGGATCTTCAACCGAGATCTCATTTCCGGATTCTGTGAGAGAAAAGCTCTTCACTTGATTATTTTGCTTTAAAACTTTTTTACCTGATTTTGAAATGAGACAAATAAGCAATAAAATAATTAATTTTCGAATCATTTAAGAATTTCGACTCGATGTTTGCAATGTTGAAGTTATTTTTCTATGAATTATTTACTCGAAAATGACTTTATCTCAACAAAGTTGATTTGAGAATAGAATTCGTTTCTTAGAATTCAATTTTTCATTTCCACATGTTCAAGTGGAGAAGATATCGAGTAAGTAAAGAAGTAAATAAAAAGTAATTTTTTGATAATTTTTATGTTTTGAAACGAAAACGCAATTTATGGAAAATAATTTTTAAAAAAATTACTCGAATTGGATATTCAAATTTATTTTTTAATAGCATAGAAAACAAAGCTTTTAGGCGATTTTATATTAAAATGATAATTTCGCTTCTTTTCATTTAACTAAATTTAATCCTCATAACTTTCTACCTACTGAAAATGCTTTTTAAATAATTCGATTCATTGTAAGTCTATGTTGATTTGTTTTTAATTCGAGCATTTTGTTAAAATGAAAAAATTTTTGCTTTTTCGCTATTCAAGTGGGTGAAACAAATTGGCTTTAAATAATTGTTTCTATAATAAACGTCGAAGCTTTAGATTTTCTTCTTTTCAACTTTATGTGCTTATAGATAAAGTGAATATAAGAAGAATCATCTCTTCTCAATGGGATTTAGACTCAAGTGTATAGTGATGAAATTAGAGTAAAATGAAACCTCGTAAAATTCTGAGCAAACTTTTAATAACATTAAAAAAAAATCGCCAATTGCTGTAACGAGATAGATACTTAAAAAAAGATAATTTTAATAGTGTATAATAAAAAATCTTATAATTCCTATTTTGATATTTTAAATAATGTTAAAAACAAGTCGTATGATGTCTGAAAAAATTTATGTTTTTTAAACTATAGAAAAAAAAAATCTATCGATTGACAGCTCTTCATAATATTTTATGTTTTTCAAACATGCAAGAGAGTTTGTTAATAAAAGGCCACAGAACTTGTCTCTTATTAAGGCATCAAGATACTTTAGTATTTACATAGAATTAAACTGTTTAATCATTTGCAGCAAGATAAAGTGCCGAATTTTTTTTATTCGTAATTTTTAAAAATATGTAAAAAACAATTGATTATTTATTATCGTATACAAAATGTATTATATTAACGATTTCAAAGAAAAAAAAAATCAAATTCAAAATTTATATTTACCAGTATGGTAGAGAATGCGGACGATTATTTCATTTTCTCGTTGAATATTATTTCTTAGTTGCCTAGTTAGATAAATGATTATATTTAGAATTACAATAAATACGAATGCAATCACCATTCCAACTATGTAGTAAGAATTTACTACCTATTGAGAAAATTAAATTTAAAAATAAAAATTTTGAAAAGTGTTTTACCCAATTGCCAATTCAATTGCCAAACAATTAAAATAAGAAACTTATGATCAATAAAGCCGAAAAAATGTAATCGATTTTGAGCGACTAAAACAATAAAACGTGAAATAATTAGCCAAAATAAAAATTTTTAAACATTTTTACAATTGATAATAAGCGTGCATTTTCTTTTCTAACCGCAACCACGCCGAAACTAAATATTAAAATAACCGAAACACCTTCTGTAATTGAAACGACACCATTTGCAACAAGTCTCGTAGTTTCGTTTTGATTCTTTGCTGAAGTACCAGAACTCAAAATCAAGATTGAACCGGCAATAATTTTAAAAACTCCAAAACTCTAAGGTAAGCTATTGTTTAAAAAAAAAATAAATAAAATTTTCCATTTACTCACGATGAGAACTGAATTCAATATGAAAATTGTTGTTAACAAAGAAGCACGTGAAATATTCATTTTGCTTTATTCTTCTTTTCTTTTTAAATTAATTTTAATAAATTGTTTAAACTTTATAGCTGCAGAGAAATTAATCTTGCTTAAAAATCAATTTCTAAGGATTTTATGTGAAACTACGTGTAATATGCAGCTTTTAAAATGCGTTGGGGCTAACTGAATCTCAAAAAATGAATTCCGAATCATTTTGCTTTAATTTCTAGATAAGATATAAAATACAATTCATCATCAATATGAAAATAACTTTTAAACAATAGCTTTACTTAATAATTATGATTACGAGTCTGGTAAAAATAAAATTTTTAAATCGATATATTTGGTGCACTTTGAATGGTTAATCAAATTTCTTCACGTAATTATTACTTAGTCATAATTACGCTTATTCATTAATAATTCAGTCTTATTGTAACACATCTTATTAATCTATAATTAGAATTAAAACTGATTTGCTAAGTTTCATTTAAAAAAAACAAGAGTTGTCGATAGAAATTTGAAACATATTCACCATATTAAAATGGTAAAAGGCATTTCAAGTTTATGATATTTCGTGGTTCACAAATTGAGTTTGAATTCAAAATAAAACTGAAAAGAGTGCGAAATGCAAAACATTTTCATGCCTCCAGTTTCCAGGTCTACTTTAAAAATTGTTAATCAATTGATTCAAGTGTCAGAAATAATAAGTAAAAGTAAATATTTCTTTAGCTAGTTGATTCTGACCAACTTTCCTTTAGCAACTTCTGATAACTCGTTTGTGACAACCCTTTTCTCTTTTGATATCTCTTCCCTTTGCAATTTGTATCACCTTGCTTTTTGCATGTTTAAAATCGTAGAGGTTTTTAGTTGTTTTCACAATATTCACAAAAAATTTTTTCGTCAACGATTTCTAATTAATTTTCTCAGTGGCATTTTTTCTAAAAATTTTTACTATATAAAGCATATAGAGTAATAAAATAATAAAGTAGTAAAGTAAAATACAGTAAAGCATATGTAGTTGCTATCACTAGCGACATATCTTACTTTTTCATTAAATTTGCCCATGAATCGACAGAAAAATATTGCATAACATTTTTGAATTTTGTACTCTGGTCTTTATTCAGCTTTACGATATTCCCACTTATCAAAATGTATAAATACGATTTACTCGACTCAACTTAGATTCAGTTCAATTTGTCGTATTGCTGTGTGACACTCGTACATCTTAATTCTCTTTCATTTTACTTGTATTCATTTTCTTTTAAATAAACCGATTATTCGTCGATACTAGTTGTGAGTGCTATTTTCATATAATCTCACAATATCATTGAATCAAACAGATGAAACTATAAAATTTACTAACTTATCTGATCTTCTGTTTAAAAAAAAACATCATTTAAGAAATTTTCAAAGCTTAAGTACTAAAACAAACATTAAAAATTAAAAAATTGTCTTCAATGGAAAATATTTTCAAATATTTTTTTTAGCTTAAAATGGATGAAAATCAAGCAGAAAAGATGGTTAACGAGTATCTCGGAGCTTGTCGTGCGAATATCATTTATTGGACTGCGAAATTCAAAATCGCTGATCATCTTTTGAACAACCCGATAACAGCTGAAGATTTATTACAATTAATAAATGTTCATTTACCTACACTTACTCGATTCTTGGAATATTTGATCACAATGGGAATTTTAGAGCGAGATTGGAACAATTGCTATTCGGTTACGAAATTTGGCTCAACACTGGCTGAAAATCACGACAATAGTGTGAGAAATAGTATTATAATGATTGAGGAGACATGTCTGAAAGCAGCTCAAGATTTCGATCACAAGCTTAGAACAGGTGAGATTGCTTTCAACCACAAATTTGGAAAATCTTTTTATGACTATTTGAATGATGCTTCTTCTCACGGTATCGATTCTTTGACAAAAACGGTGAAAGAATACACACGAATTTTTAGAGGCAATGTGACATCAAAGTATGATTTCTCAAAATTCAAGCACATTGTTGATGTTGGCGGAAACATCGGTGCTTTACTCATTGAGATACTACAGAACACACCTGATCACGTTCACGGAACAGTATTCGATCAGCCAGAAGTAGTGTTAAAAGCAGCTGAAAATATCGCGAAGCACAATCTCAGCAATAGATGCAAAACAGTTGGAGGCAATTTTTTGAATCATTGTCGGTGGAAGGCGATTGCTATATTTTGAAAATTGTTCTTTGTGACTGGAATGATGAGAATTGCGTCCGTATTTTAAGCAATGTCAGCAAACAAATGAAAGCAAACGACAAACTTTTGATTATTGAGCAGATTGATGCAGAAAAAGGCGACATTAACGTACTTTCAATAGATTATCTTGCCTTTGTGATTGCGAATGGTTGGCTTAGAAAACTTTCGCATCATGAACGATTGTTAAAAGAAGTGAATTTGAAAGTATCTCGCTTGATTAATGTTGGTGAATTCAATTATTCAATTCTTGAAGCTGAAAAAGAAAATTGAATG